>QANU01026280.1:1580-42410 GCA_003254905.1 Nissolia schottii | reverse complement strand
ATTAACAACCTAGTGAGCATTGCATACTGCTCGAGGGTATGCAGTTAGCTAGGGTGTTACAGTAAGTGCACAAACATTACGTATTGTGCACAACGATGTGATTTTACTCAAACATAAATAAGTTCCTAATCTTTATACATTGTGAATGAACAAATTTTATAACAATTAGTTTATATAAACCCTAAACCATAACAACATATATTTGCGCATCTTTTCAGAACTGTGATGTTAATTAAGCAGTAGAAATTTGTTCATTAACCAAGTCAGGAGGTAGATTTAATTAAGTCTTTCTTTTTGCTCCATGAGATTTATCTCAGCATTATCTGAGGTTATATCAACTTCAGTATGTGCTTCTTTCAGAACCTTCTTGTTGGTGTAGAAATTGAGCGTCATGCCGGAGTATTACCGCCCTATCACTTGGCGTGATGGAGGACTTCTTCACTGTTTTTGTGTGGGCGCATCCCGTTGTGTTTGTAGCAAAGTCATAGTGTTTGACCAGCTGACGCACAAACATTACAGTCAAACATACACAAACTTTATATGACATTGTGCACAAACTTTGCACCGGTGCTGGATTGTGTGAAGCATATTTGCCTGCGTTCTTAGCAACAACTGTCCCTTTGAGTGATCATGGAGGAGCCATTTCTACAACAATGAACAACTAACATCACGAATTTAATTCAAAAGCTTTTACTCACTTTTATACATTCTAATGCATAAACTTTACATATATGCATATTACTTAATGTATAGTAAAGTAATATGGCAGAATATGATGTCTAATTGGAGTGCACAAACATTATACGACTTTCTACACAAACATTAAGTACTTGTGTACAACACTAATTTCATTCAAACATAAAGTAGCTCACAATCTTTTANTAAAGTAATATGGCAGAATATGATGTCTAATTGGAGTGCACAAACATTATACGACTTTCTACACAAACATTAAGTACTTGTGTACAACACTAATTTCATTCAAACATAAATTAGCTCACAATCTTTTACACAATGTTTTGTGTTTCCACTAAACCCATACACCCTTACATACATCACCAAATTATAAAGTTAGACGGAAGGCATATCGACGAACAAAAACATAAACAGTGAACTCAGTTTTGATGTTCTCACCAGTGTTTGTTTTCTTGTGGCGATATTTCATTGCGTTTTCTACATATTTGTGCAGAGAGCACGATGAGGTTGCAGAAGAGAGACGAGAGTAAAGAGAGAACGTGAGACGGACGAGAGTGAAGAGAGAGAAAGATTTAATAATAATCATTCATTTGGTCATTGAAACGGTTCGTGTGCTCCAATCCTTATTTCTAAGGCAAGAAAGTGGAAGGGTGTAGGTTACGCGTGTGCGTGACGCACAAGTGAGCGAGAGTGAGAGTGAGTGGAGTTGACAATTAATACGTGAGGCCTACCGTATATTAATACAGATGTATGTATAGTGTATGAATTTGGAGTGTACATGTAGCAGTGCTCTTTTACAAAAATGCTATTTCTACACTATCTTTAGTGTATACACTAAACCTCTCATCTTACGCACATTATGAGACTCACATTCAAATCTTTACGCAAGTTCAAAAACACCAGTAGAATTTCAGCTTCAAGTATAATTGTATCTCGATTAAGGTGATGTTTCTCCATTTTATATAAGGCGTAGACCTTTGTAAACTGTGGTGAACATAATTTCGAGTTCAAACTAAGCAGCAATGGATAGTGCCTGATTAATACACACAAAAACAACAACGACAATAATTGAACAAATCAAATAATATGTTATGCTTTAACTTGCGTATGGGCGCTTATGATTGTTTCAATGTTGTGATTATATGGAGCTAATATACACTTGGTTCCTTGATGTTGAATGATTTTTTGATTGGGCTATAAGCCCAGGCATTGATTCCACATACCCCATGTGGTGAAATAGTGTTCCTTTTGATCCATATGTAGCCATTCAATCCCCAATTTTCGCCCCAAGAATTCTTCACAATCCAAAAGTCATCCCCGTCTTTCGAATCATAGCCCACAATCAACACGCAGTGATTTGAATAAGCAGATTTTCTTGGACAATTATGACCATCATATATTCCCTGATTGTGTTGCCAAAAAGAAAAAAACAATTGATGCATTTTGAATCAATTAAAAAAATTAACATTGACAAAACACATCACCTCAAAATAATTGCCACATTCATTTTTTAGATACATTTATAAATTAATGTATCTAAATATAAGTTATATAAAAATATATTGATTTATGATTGTGCCTAAATTGAAAGTAATAATTATCAGGAGCAGAGGGAGTAAGACTTACTGAATGATAAAATTGAAACTCTGTTGCATTGAGACAAACACTAACAGGTTGATTAGCAGTAGCACACATGAGTCCTTGGTCTGATCGTGCTACATGTTTATAGCCTTCAATTGTTGCACTTTTCAAACTCTGCTTAGCAAAAAAATTATCATTGACCAAAGAGAAGTAATATTTTTTCCCTAATTGATGGAAGCCATTAATTAATTAATAATGATATTAGTAACAAATTAAACTAGACCTTGTAAGGTTGGCAGGTACCCTTGTTTCCTTGATATGGATAATCAGCTTCTAAAGCAATGCCACCGTTGCGTATAACCCAATCAAATGCTTTGTTAACCCATCCTCCATCACAACCATGGCTTACACGCTCACAATCCAAAAGCTCTTGCTCTGAGAGGCTAATAAGCTCCCCTGTTGCTATTGCATTTATTCCTTCAATGGCACCCGTTGCTGAGAATGTCCAGCAACTTCCTGTAATAATAACAACAAATCATTCCTAAACATCAACAGTATATATTGCATGTCTTCTAAGGCTCTGTCTATTTTATAATTCATTCTTTAATAGATGTATTTTTGTTGAGTCTCGGTGGTGTTTCTATGTACTTAGTGTTGTTTGGCGTTTCAAAGAAGTTAATTATTTTTTAAAAAAAAATGTATTTGTATTTATTTAAAGTAATTTAATTTTTTGTTGTTTTCTCAAATAATTTTTGGGTAACATAAAATTTAGGGTGAGGAAATGGCACTCCAACCCAAACTCAAAGCAAAGAANGCTCTTGCTCTGAGAGGCTAATAAGCTCCCCTGTTGCTATTGCATTTATTCCTTCAATGGCACCCGTTGCTGAGAATGTCCAGCAACTTCCTATAATAATAACAACAAATCATTCCTAAACATCAACAGTATATATTGCATGTCTTCTAAGGCTCTGTCTATTTTATAATTCATTCTTTAATAGATGTATTTTTGTTGAGTCTCGGCGGTGTTGCTATGTACCTAGTGTTGTTTGGCGTTTCAAAGAAGTTAATTATTTTTTTTAAAAATGTATTTGTATTAATTTAAAGTAATTTAATTTTTTATTGTTTTCTCAAATAATTTTTGGGTAACATAAAATTTAGGGTGAGGAAATGACACTCCAACCCAAACTCAAAGCAAAGAATACTCGGGATCCGAGAGTGTTTATAGACAAATTTACGTTGTACTTTATCTCAAAAAGAAGAATGGGGTTCAAACCTATCACCTGTCATGAGATACTCTCTTGCTTCATGCCATTATCTCCTTAAGGTTATTTTCTCGTATAATTTGCATGATCATAATAGTTTTTTTTAAGTAAAAACAAACAGCAATCATTTTCTGGTTTTGAATTCAACAAATGAAATTTTATCCTGAATTTTTAAAACCAAGTATAAATTTGGAAGTAGCCTAAATTTCACAATTAAAATAGTGTATTTTGTATTTATTTGGCATGAAACACTGTCTGACTCATATTTCATCCGTTATTAAATTTAATTTCAATAGAGCTTGAACTCTATTATTAAAATCCCATCCGATGATAAATCAAATGTGAGTCGCCAGAATCATAGTGTCAAATGGCTACATGTACATTTTACCTCTCTTTCATTATATAACTTACCACAACTTCCTTGATCCTTAACAGCAGTTACAACTCTCTCCCTCCTCCAATCCAAAGACGAAGGTGCCGTACAAGACAAGTCACTATTATTTAGCTTTGAGTCATTGTTATCTATGGCCATGCCAAGGTCATGCAAGTAAACTTCTTGGAACTCGTTGCGGCTCCAATCAGCAAACTTGTTCAGACCAAGAAGGTAGCTAGAACTAGAATTTCTCTTTGCATTAGACTCCGTTATGTGCATCAAATTGTCAAAGAAAATCTCAAACCTCTTTGACATCTCTTCTGCGTCCTTATAGACCCTCCCGTGATCTCTCTTCCATAGTCGGAATAGTTCAATGGCTTCATCCTGTGAAGGAAAATTGTCCAAGTTGGGGCCCAATATGTAAGAGTACTGGGTTGGGAAACTAGAACTTGAAGAGAGACATATGAAAGTAGTGCATAAGAATAAGAGGAGGAGAAGCATGTTTGAGGTATAAGAAATCATCATTTTATTCAAACTATATTGTTTGAGTAAATTCATCAAATGATTGATGCGCATTACATGTATATCAGTTTCACGTATTTATAGTAAGTTAGTGACGAATAGGCTTGATTGATGGGCAACCTTAACATGTAGCTAGCATCAGCTCAAGCAAGTTGAGCTTGCAAGTTGATATGAGAGCGGTACTTCTCGGGTGTTGTCAGAATAACAAGAAAAACAGATTTGTTACTCTATGATATCGATCATATTCAATGCAACTTAACTATTCCATTAAAAATATAATTGAAGTACGTAGGAGATAACTATAAAATATATATATATATATATATATATATATATCAACATTAGATATTATATAATAAAAATATTTCTGGTCTGAAAATATTTTACGAATGTTTGCATTGTAATAATTGAGTTTTGAATCGAGTGTATTCTTTGGGCATGATACACTCTCACTTTAAATATGTAATTTAGCATTATATTAACTTAAAAATTGTCAAAAAATTATAAGAATGATTTTAATTATACCTTAATTTATATTTATTTATTTTTCTTAAAATAATTTTATATTAAGTCACTTGAATTGATCTAATGGTGAGGGATTTGGATAGTATATTAAGATTCTAAGTTCAAACCTCATTGTCACTCATAGAATTTTTGATTTCTAAAATGATATTTATTAACTGTTTAAAATTTTTCCTAATAATTTGGAACAAAAAAGTTTTATTTTAAAGAGACACTTTACTATGGACAAAGGGTGTATTAAGATTCTGGAAGGGGTAATGCTACTTGAATAATATTAAAATTGGAAAACGTATAAGAATATAATATGTAAGTGCACATGTAGAACACTTATATGTTATATTTTTATACGTTGTCCAATTTTATTATTCAAATGACATTACTCTTTTGAAATATATGTTATGGAAATTCAGTTTGTTGTAAGAGTTGAATATGGTCCCATGGGATAAATACCGCATTCTACTTAATTATTTATATTAAATCACATAATCTATTAATATGTCGTATTAAATTATAAAATGATAATAAATTTTGATGAATTTAATTATAAAATTATCAAAAATAAATAAATTAAGTAATATGAATTATTTACGCCATATGATATTTTAGAAAGCACCCATTATTAAGTGTACTATGCCACTCGATTCCAAGTGGCCCCAATTCCGCTGAAACAACAAGATGCAACGAGTATTTTTGTATTTTTTATGTTGTTTGTCTCTAGCTAAGCATTGTGCAATATGTTGTTATGAAAGATAATGATTTTTAAAGTAATAGATTTTACTATTAAATTTATAAAATGGTAATAAGACTCATTCATATTTTATTGATTCAATTGTAAGATTCTTCACATGATCTTACTTTATGATTCAAATCCTGTTGTAAACATGTTAGATCCTCACGTTACTACGGCATATAGCAGTCTTAGGCATAAACAAGTGA
Source organism: Nissolia schottii (assembly GCA_003254905.1). NCBI lineage: Eukaryota > Viridiplantae > Streptophyta > Magnoliopsida > Fabales > Fabaceae > Nissolia > Nissolia schottii. The sequence goes on along the minus strand of QANU01026280.1, from coordinate 36,518 downwards.
AGAAATCCAAAATTTGTACATTTTCACTACACCAAAATATCACTATTGCAACACGTGTTTAGCAGCAATTGGAAGAAATGGGCACTGATTAGCATTTCGCAGCGGTTTGAGAGAGCCGCTGCGGAACTTGCGGCTGTTTAAGAATGATACCGCTGCAATTTCAAAATTTAAACATAAAAAATGTAGAAAGCAAAACTCTCTGGTGGAACACGAGCTCACTTCTCCGTCTCTCGCTCTCAACGACGACACTTAAGCCTCTCTCCGGTGACGCAAGCTCTCTTCTCTAGTGATGCTTAAGCCTCGCATCGCGGCAACATCTCCGGCGACACCTCTTCTCTCTTCGCAAGAGCGCTTTTGGTGGCGTCCAAGGAGTTCGTACCGAAGGACGAATTCTCTCTGCAATTCAAGGCTCTCTTTTTCTATTTCTCAATTTCAAACTCTCAGATCCGTGCTCGACACGATCTCGATCCTCAGTTTCAACTTGTCCTCCTTCATCGTGGTTCGTTCATTCTCACTTATATTTACGCAAACCCTAAATTATACTTTTAATTCCCTGTTTAGTTATCTTTTTCTTTGTTATTCTAATAGTTTTACTTTTTCATTTCTTTATTGGATATGGAATCTCTTATTGTGCATCGGTTAGATTTTATTTCTTGATTTCATCGGCTTCACGAGACACTATATTGTGGTTTTCCTAATTTGAGCACGAGTTTCGTGATTGTGCAATGTGTGTATCACTAGACACTGCTGTCTATGTGGATGTTAACATAGATATTTTGTGGAATTCAAATCCCTACTACGTTCTTTTGCTATGTGCTTTATCTTGCATAGTTTCAATTTAGTTTACTTGAGGAAACCTAGAGTCTGTCATGAAAATATAGTATAGATAGTTTTGCTCAATAGTTATATTCTTGGATTATCGTGAATCATTTAATTTTATGTTCATACTATATTTTCAGGCAGAGATGGTCCTTGTAAAAGAGTATGCATTCTGTTACAAACTGGACCGTAAAGGCCAATCCTAGAGGCCCACGTCATAAACCCAATCCCCCTGGCCCAATGATCCGCGGGTCAGACCAACTCAACCTAGACACTCGCGAGTCCTCGAACTGCCCCGAGATCCTCTCCTCCCATCTGCTCGGGATAAGCCACTCTGAGATTCTCTCCTCCTCCCTGCTCGGGCTCAACGGTTCTGAGACTATCGACCCTACCGCAGTACGCAGACCCGAGATATCCTTCCACCGCCGTCTTACGCGGAAGATCTCAACGACCCCCATTATATATAATAGTCCATACCCCAGGTATAAAGGTTATCTGATATTCACTTACTATACTCCTTAAAACCCTTGCTTACTTGAGCATTGGAGTCTTTGCAGGTACTCGCCGCAGCAAGAGCCCAGAGACATTGAAGCCCAGAGACCTTGAAGCTCCAGGATCCAAAGAGTGGATCGAGATTCATACCTCGGAACATTGGTGCCGTCTGTGGGGACCTTTTTCGACATCCCACCTTTATTTTGGACCCTGAAGCACTCACCCTCACCACTATGCCTCCGAAGAACACAAGGAAGACATACCGAGTGGACAATTCCCGGGACACTTGCAGATCTACAACCGCAGACTCCCCGTTGGTCCTGTCCTAAGCACCGCAGGCATCACAAGCATCGCTAGCGCTGACCACCCCATTGATCGTTGTCGGCCCTTCCCCTCCGCGTAGCCCTCCGAGGGAGCAACAACTGCGCGGAGACAACTACCTCCCCACCGGCCCTGGCTAACGTAGTCAGGATCCAAGCTAAAAAAATCGCTCGGTTGGAAGCCGCTATCAACCAACTTACTAGGATGGATGAGGAGCAGAGACAGAGAGAGCTTCACGAAGCAGCCGACAAAGCAAAGCAAGACACGGAAAAGAAACAGAAGCACGTAAATCCCAACTCGCAACGCCACTTTGACGGTCTTAACCGCAATGATGGCCCGAGCCAAGAGTTTCGCGACGGAGAAGAAGAATCTGTCTACAAAGAAAAATTCGCGGAGGTTATTCCAACCACGGAAAGACTCCACGGCAACCACAGGAGGGCCAGAAGAAGGGATAACCATCCCTTCACTGACGAAATTCTCAACGCCATTCCCTCCAAGGGTTTCGGCCACCGACTGACATGGAGGCGTACGACGGAACCTCCGACCCCCAACACCGCCTAGATGCCTTCGGACATCGGATGGTCTTGGACGGAGTCTCCTAGGCCATACAATTCAAATCCTTTCCCGTAACCCTCAGGAAAGGTGCTTTGATGTGGTCCAACGCGCTCCCGCCGAAGTGTATCCAATGCTTCGACGACCTTGCAGAACGTTTCGTTGCCAACTTCACCACAAGAAGAACAAAGCCCAAGAAAGCGGTGAGCCTATTGGGTGTAATCCAGAAAGGCGAAGAATCCCTTCGACAATATCTCGATCGCTTCTACGAGGAGTGTGCACAGGTAGAAGACCTACAACCGTAAGCGATACTCATGGGGCTCACTAATGGCCTCAAAAAGGGCAGCCCCTTTGCGAAGAACTTGTCTAAACGACCTCCGTGCAACCTGATCGAGATCCAAGAGGAAGGAATGCAAGCCATCAAAGGCAACCCACCCCGTCAAGGACCTCGAGACAATACAGACCTGAGAAGAAAGTTTGCTCAGCCACTCCGCGAAGACCGAGCCAGGAATGACTGCCCGCGGACGACGAAGGAAGTGCGTTACACCAATTACGCCCCTCTAAACGTGTCCCTGACACAGTTATACAGTGAACTGCAACAAAGGGAAAATTTTCATAAACCAAAGCCGATAAGGACGTGCCCAGGAGCATATACAACCATGTACTGCGCGTACTACGAAATACATGGGCACACCACAGAAGAATGCGTTGACCTCCGAGATGGGATAGAAAGCTGGGTACGCAGAGGAAGGCTCGAAAGGTATGTGATACAAGAGAGAAAACGCAAATACGACTACCGAGAAACTGAATGGAGACCCTATCCCAGGGATACCCGAGAAAACAATGAGAAGAGAAAACCATCCCGATGATCGCAGAGAGAGAAGAACAGAGCCGGCCAGGATCATCAACATGATCGCGGGAGGAGGCTCCTTCAAATCAGCTAGGAAGAGGCATCTCCAGGAAGTGTTGCAATTGGAATCAGAAACGGGAAACAAATCCTGCGGACCACACAACCTCTCCGAGATCACGTTCACCCGGGAGGATTTCGCGCATACAATTCCCAACCACGATGACCCCATGGTCATCTCAATCACCCTGGTGAATGCCAAAGTTTGAATAGTGTTACTTGACCAAGGAAGTTCCGTAGACATACTGTTCAGAAGTTGCTTCGATCAGCTCAGGCTCAAGAACTCTGACCTCGAGCATTACGTCGAGGACTTCGTGAGTTTCTCCGGAGAAGCGGTCAGAACTGACAGCTACGTCTCCCTCTACCTGACCATTGGACGACAACCAACTACCAGAATGGAAAACTCATATTCCTGGTAGTAGATAAATCATCAGCCTACAATATCATTTTAGGGAAGCCCACGTTGAATGCCATCAACGCGATCATCGCCACCCTGCCCTAACAATGAAATTCCTAACCACCACCAATGAAGTCATGACGGTGCGCGGTGACCAGATCACCGCAAAAAGATGCTACAACATTAGCCTATCGATACAAGCACACCGGGACAAGAAGCATCACAGTCCACGGAGAACATCCAACCCCCGCGGACCTGATGTGATGCTCACTGAAATCTTCACAGCGGACCCCGCGCACACGCGGACCTTTTCACATGGACTTCCTCGGACACTCCCGGCTTTGACTCGACCCTCATAGCGCACAGGTTAGCAACACTAGCCGGCGCAAAGCCGATAAAACAAAAAAGACCAAAAATGAGCGCGGAAAAGGCAACAGAGGTACAAAAATAAGTGCAGAATCTGGAAGGCGCAGGGTTCGTCAAAGAAATATAGTACCCGACATGGCTATCCAACGTAGTCATGGTGACAAAACCGGGTGGAAAGTGGAGGATGTGCGTCGATTACTCCAACGTAGCTAGCCTACGCTTAAGTCGCAAACTTGCTGTCTAAGTTGTTATCTGCTTTGGTGGGGATAATGCTTAGTCCCATTTATACTTTAAAAATATTGTTACCCAAAATATAGACCAAATGAAAATTTTCCTTGTACGTTACATAGAGTAAATTAGGAGCCTTGTCGCGTTAGAGCATGCAGTGCGAGCGGAAACATAGCATGCTTAACTATAAATAAAGATATAATTAATACATGTCAAGATAACAAACAACGGTCCTTCATACATTAATAAGCAAATGCATAATTAGTATTAAGTATTAGGTGCAAATATCACATAAAAGTACAAGTACACATATATAATCTACTAGCTAATCGTCTAGTTTTCAGCCATCCTCCCGTGGGAGGGTTCTTCCTCCTGCAGCTCCTCTCCTTGTCCCTTGTAAAATCCTGAAGTCATGGATGAGTGGGGTGAGAACATAGCGCTCTCAGTGGGAAACCTTAGGGATTAGGGGATTTCTTATCCTCATTCACGCTTTAGGCCGCTCAGGGTTTTCTAGGTGTTACAGTTATACTATATCCCTACTATTTATTAATATTCATGCTAAGCCTGAGCAGCTTTATCTAAATTATCTATGTGACTGGGAACCTATTCTTCATTAACTAAGTCATCTGTTATCTACCTTCCTTCCTAAGTCACATATAATCACATAATTCACATAATCACATAATAAGCTTCAGTGTGCGTCCACTTATAACCGTGCCCATTTTAATTATAAGCTTTTACCTTTACTTATGTACAGTTGTATATCACTTAGAGCACATAATCAAGCTCAATCCCCTCGTGGCAGTGGCCATATTCGACACAAGCTATGTTTTGTCTCAGTATCGTGAGGACCAGGCAGCGCTTAACCTGAGTGGCTCTTCTTTCCACGAAATCTCATCGCTCACGATAGGAGTATCCATCCTTGTACTAGGGATGGCGAGGAGATCTACCGCCGTCCTTGTGCTAGGGATGAGGTAATCCCAGGGTTCAGCTTGCCTTTCCTGCCAGCTAGTGGCACAGCTAGGAAAAGATTGGTTTCCTTTAACATCATTTTCCTTTATTTCCTTTTAGGGACTTAGTGACGTCACACCCTAGGGTTCCTTTCCTTCCCTTTCCTTTCATTAATTCATTTTAGATATCATTTTCCAGTCAACAGCCCATATATCTAGTCAACAGTTCATATATCTTAGATATAATTCATCAGTTCATAACAATTTGCATACTTAGTAAAATTAGTAGATCCATTTAAGTAAAGTTTTCGTGTTCAAAAAATAATAAGTTTTGAGAATGGGGATTCTGAACTCAGTCAGGCCGCTCAGCGCATAGGACGTGCTGTCAGTGCTTAGGCCGCTCAGCAGACTGGCTCAGCGTGAACCCTAGTCGCTCAGCGCTACCTGATGAATTTCAGCCCCTAATTTCTGCAATTTTCCATGTTCCACAAGTTTCCTCAAATCCGACCTTCAAAACCTTTCTTCCATCATTTATCATCCATTTTTAACAACAATAAACATACTTTCATGTTCCTAAACTCATTTCCATCCTAAATCCATACTTTCCTAACAACCAATTCATGAAGCACATAGCACATCTGGCACGTATAACACATATTCACATCATTCATACCATCAATTATATGCTATCACTAACTTCACATATAAGGAACATAATCTCATGCCTTGAACATAACAAACGTAGACCTAGCAACTAGTACAACAGATGTCTGATTTCCGTCAGAAATTAGCGACCATAAACTAGAGAGGTCCAAGACCTTACCCCAAGGTTTTTGGTAGCCCTAAGATCATTTTTCATGTCTAAAAACTCAGGTTTTGAACCCCACTGCACGAAATTCCAGTTGTTCCCCTTTTTCCAAAATTACTATTTTGCCCTTTCTAATTTAATTTACTAATTAATTAATTGTTTTGGATAATCATAAGGTCACCTCGGGTCACATCAATAAATAGTAACCCTTATTTTACTAATTTTTCTTGGAAAATCTGATTACCCACGTGGTCAAACCAGATTTGGGTCCCACTCGGTCCGGTTTCTCACGTGTTTGGTTGCTCGTAGTCCCGGTGCACGGCGCACGGTTGATGAAAGCCAAACGCACGTTCTCTATCCTTGTCACAGCTTTGGGTTGTCACAACCGTGCCAAGTTAGTGGAAGGCGTTATTGTATTCCATGTCGTTCAAATTAAATTTATATACATACCTATTTACGGCTTTCAGATTCCAAGGGAATCCAATTGCAGTATAGGGTATGGTCGATCCCACAGGGAGTTGTAAATACCATTCTTGAGTTAGTTCAATTAAACAATAAGGTGAAGGATAATTGGATTGATAAATAATTTAAATAAGTAAAAGACATGAAAATAAAGAGGCAACAAATCAGAGGTAGATCCGGAGCTTGTTGGGAATTTTAGCCATATCATAGTCTCGTGCATCTAGTTACTTGCTATACAGAACTTATCATTTCATTGATTTCCCGCCACCAGTTCTTAACTTGTCATCACTTTCGTGCATGACAAGATCACAGGTTTCCTTTATTAAGTTGTCACTTTCGCACACGAACTTAACAAAGTACGCCAGCATCAAATCAGATGTTAAAATGGCTAAATCTTATTCCAGTTATGGCAACAAGAGTTAGATGAAATGATTTAGGTCAGACTCTAATGATTGTAACTTTCGTTCACAACGTTCAAGTCTAAGATCTAGTTAAGCATAGCAACGTTAATATTAACTTGGTTACGACCTAATTAGCATAACTTTCGTTCATGAAACTAAGTCCCAAATTAAGGGTCAAGCAACTACACAGAACTAGCATTAAGAGTAAACCATTCATGCTAATCATAAGAAAAGGATAAATTCATATGTAATAGTCACATGGATACAAGCAAGCTACAATAATGACCAAAATCCCAACAACAAGAGGATTACAAATCCATCTTACGAGAGAATCTTAGAAACAAGGTTTGGACACTTACCATGACACGTTATCACGCCGTCATGACAGCGCTTCGCCGAGCTTCTTCGATCTCTCGGCTCCTTCACAGGCCTCCTCTTTGTTGCTAAACTAAACTAAACAAATTAAGCTTTGAAAGTACAAGAAAATGGAGAAAGAATGGTGTTTTGGGGGGTGGGAGAAGATGATCTCGAAGTGGTCTCGGCCTCCTCTATTTATAGGCAAAATTTGGGATCCATCGCTCAGCGATTTGGGAGGCATCGCTGAGCGATTGTGTTGATGTCGCTGGGCAGCGGCGCGTAATCGCTGAGCGTCTTATCTCTTCACGCGCTTCATTAAATACTCCGGCAGCTTTTGCAGGGCGGCGGTCAATCGTGTCAGGGCGGCGCCGCAATCTGAGTTGGCTCCAGCTGGCGCAATAAATGCGCCGACGCAAGTTGCTGCCGACGTAGTTTCGCTTAGCGATACAGGTACCATCGCTGAGCGATTTACTTTTTAGCGCTGAGCGGTGACTTGTTCCTCGCTGAGCGATGCTTTGTCCAGAATCTTCTCTTTTAAGCACTTCTCCAATTCTGCCCTTTCTTTCCATTCTTCATGGGATTATTCTTTAATTAAGCTACTTGCATCCATCTTCAAAATATATTAATATCCTACAAGATATGGGAAATTCATTTAGATAAATCGTTAAAAAGTTCCAGGATAAACGCCATTTTGATATGTTGAATTTGCGTAAATTGGGCGTTTATCACTCCCCTGACTTAAGACCTTGTTTGTCCTCAAACAAGAGGTAGTAGAATCATTTTACAAGAGATTAATGCTTATGAACATATGGTTAATACAATGAATTGAAATGTTTCGACAATTAAGTGTAAGACTAGTGAGACATCATAGAACCTGAATAAGTCAAATGCATCAAATACTTGAATGGCATAAGCAAGTCACTCTATCCAATGTCTTTTCCACCAAGGAAATTATCATGGATCGCTCAATGGTCAGTGGACCAATGTGGGGTGAGTGTTTTCGCTCAATATCACCATTGAATCATCACAATTTAAATTTGTTACCTGTCTCACCATTCAATGCATAGTATGGTCATTCAAGGATCGCAAAGGACTTGAAAGGGTTGTAATGGGGCCAGGCTACAAAGTACATTGGTTTTTCTGGCTATACCAATATTTCCCAATTAAGAGAGCAATGAAAACCAAACTTCTTACTATCACCTGTTCCTTTGTCACCATTTTCTTCTTTTTCTCTTTTTCTTTTCAACCCTTTTCTTTTGATTTCCTTTTTCCTTTATCCCTTTGTCTTTTCTTCTTTTTGTTTTGGGATAGAATGTGTTCTTTTCTTGATTTTGTTCTATTGATTCTTCTTTTGCACATCCCACTTTCACCCATCCTTATCTCCCCCTGACTTAGGTTTTTGCATATAGTCCAATTTTGAATGCTCTCTTAATTTCGGTTATTAAGGGATAACATTTTTTTTTTCTTTTAAGGTTCGGGGACTATGAACAAAATTTTTCTCATGTTAGGCTCAAATGGGGTGGCAAAGGATGTTCCTAATTAAAGGTAGGCTTTATTTGGCCAAGTGGGTTTATATTCTCAAGAACAAAATGCCTTGATCATCTCCTATTATTTCCATACAATTATCAAAATTAGAGACTCAAACAAATTCAATTGTGCAAAAACAATGGTGATTCTCTCTTCTCACTAAGTGTTTAGGCTCACTCCCTTACTTGGGTTAGGGTTTATTTCCTTGATTTCAAAACATCTTCAAGGTTATGCTTATGCAAACAAGTAAAATATGCATATGAACATGTTTATGGTATCTATGTATGAATCACAAAGTCTATGATGGATTACGAAACAATTTCAATTCATGATATGTTATGTGCTCATGAATCAAATCCAAGTAAAATGAACTACTACCTTGTTGTTTTCAACAAACAAGTCTTAAGCTCATAATATATCCTAACTAAGAAAATTAATTTAAGGTGCTAGAAAGGTTAGAACTGCTCCCTGTTTATGGTGAATGTCTTGAAGTAGCCTTGTTGATGTAGTTTCTCCATAGTTGTTCAAGCTACTTCATCTTGCTTCCATGATTCGAGGAGATAGAGGCTCATCCTTCTTTAGGAATCATGCTCTTCGTCCTCTAGAAATGTGTCTCTCTTTCGATGTTTGTTAAGGAATCTTCATTGGTTGTTCTTCGGCCTGCAAAAACAATCAAAGAAAATTTCCTTTCTTCCAAGTAGCATTAGAGACATCATGTTTTTATTTTGAATCTTTGTTGTAGACAGAATTTCCTACAACTTTGCGGACAGAACTTCCCACTTTAAGTGGACAGAACTTTCCCATAATGATTTATGGATTCAAAACATTTTAAGGTGCTTTTTGAAAAGATTCTTTTCTTTAAAATTTCTTTTTATTTCTTAAAATAAGAATCCTTTTTCAATAATCTCATGTGTACCTTTCTCAAATAATTGCTTAAAAGGTTTAAAATCCGTCATTAGGTCTAGAAATCAAAAATGCTTCAAGTTTAGCGTAATTGAAAAGGATTAGCATTTTCAAATTTCAACCTAATTACAAGATTTAAACATCCTTGATTTCTTTTTCACCATATTATAAAAATATTCTTTAACACCTTAAAATTAATTAATCTTAAAACTAACAAATTACTTAAATAATAAAACTTACAAAATTCTGGGTTACCTCCCAGACAGCGCTCTGTTTAACGCCGTTAGCCCGACGCCTTTTTCTTTCTAGCTTCCGTCCTCATCAGTCCTCCTCCCATGGCAAGAGTCCTTAGGGTTTAACTCCGGGTTGGCCGTAAATCTTTTCTTTTTCAGCTCCGCTATATCAGTAGCCAATTGTCCCAGTTGTGTCTCCAAGTTCCTAATAGAGGCTTCGTTGTTCTTTTGATTGATCATTGATTGTTGCAAAAATTGATTAAACGTTTCCTCTATTTTAGAACTCGGATGCACTGGTGGTTGGTTTTGATATGGGCGGGGTGGTTGGTACGGCGGTTGCGGGGCTCTATTAAATGAAGGTCCTGCCTCTTGCCTCCATGACTGTTGAAAATTTTGATTCAGCCCCCTTTAGAAATTGTTTTGGTAGGGTGGCCGTGGCTGGTTCTCAAGGAAGTGAACCTCCTCTTCCCTGAAATGACAAACATTGGACGGGTGATCGCCATTACAAATTTCATAGAAAAATACCTGTTGTCTTTTTGATTCTCGAGCTTCTCTGATCTGCTTTGGCAACTCGCTCATGGCTTTCTTCAACTCGTCCACCTGTTGTTGAAGTTGCTTTTGTTGGGCCAGGACGGCATTGTTGGGTCCCAACTCAAGCATTCCTCTTCTCCTAAGACCTCTGTTATACTGGCCTTGTTGGTCTGTCAAGGCCATGGAATCAATAATGGAGATTGCTTCTTCAGTAGTTTTGGACATTATCTGTCCACCGGCGGCAGTATCAAGCATCAGTTTGTGCTGTTGTTGGAGTCCGTTCCTAAAGATGTGGATTTGGGTACGCCCATCGAACCCGTGATTAGGGCATTTTCTCAGCATGGATTTATATCGTTCCCAGGCTTCACAAAGACTTTCTCCCGGTGCCTGCACAAATGTAGCAATTGCAGTTTTTAAATCCATAAATTTAGACTGAGAAAAGTACCTGGCACAAAACTTCTCTTCCAACTGATCCCAGTTAGACAGAACATTTTGTGGTTGATCAAGCAACCATTCTTTAGCTTTTCCAATCAAAGTCAGGGGAAACATCCTTAAAAAGATTGATTCTTCGTCGACCTCAGACAGTCCCGCGGTCCCACAGAGTTCATAGAATTTAGTCAGATGAGCATATGGATCCTCATGATCCAAACCTGCAAATGGATTAGCATATAACAATTGAACCAAACCAGGTTGCATCCGAGGTTGACGTTGAGCTCCCGTGGTTCTGCTCATTCTTATGATGTTTCTTGGGTAAAGTTTACAAAACCCCGATTGTCACTGGCTCCTGTTGTGTTGCCAGCTCCAGTGTTGTCACCAGCACCAGTATTGCCAGCCATGTTTTCTTCTTGGTTAGTTGAAGAAGTTGATGATGTTGTTTCTTGCTCTGCTCTTTGTTTGGCTAGTTTCTTCTTTTTCTTACTGTTTAGCTTTCTTGAAGTAGCCTCAATTTCAGGATCAAACTGCAATTGTTCTTTAGAAGCCTTACCTCGTAAGAGCTAAAGAAATGTACACTTGCCAAATAAGATTAGACCAAGAGTTTACAAAATAAGAAAATAAGAACTATACAATATTTTACAATATTTACAATTGCTTAATCAAACAAAACTCAAGCTATGTATTTTGACGCAACTCCCCCGCAGCGGCGCCAAATTTGATGAAAGCCAAACGCACGTTCTCTATCCTTGTCACAGCTTTGGGTTGTCACAACCGTGCCAAGTTAGTGGAAGGCGTTATTGTATTCCCTGTCGTTCAAATTAAATTTATATACATACCTATTTACGGCTTTCAGATTCCAAGGGAATCCAATTGCAGTATAGGGTATGGTTGATCCCACAGGGAGTTGTAAATACCATTCTTGAGTTAGTTCAATTAAACAATAAGGTGAAGGATAATTCGATTGATAAATAATTTAAATAAGTAAAAGACATGAAAATAAAGAGGCAACAAATCAGAGGTAGATCCGGAGCTTGTTGGGAATTTTAGCCATGTCATAGTCTCGTGCATCTAGTTACTTGTTATACAGAACTTATCATTTCATTGATTTCCCGCCACCAGTTCTTAACTTGTCCTCACTTTCGTGCATGACAAGATCACAGGTTTCCTTTATTAAGTTGTCACTTTCGCACACGAACNGACACCGTAATAAGATGAGCAGATATCGACACAAGAACAGCAGGATAAGGAAAGCTCCACCCAAATTGGGAAGGACCATACATCATAACGGAAAGCCTCAACCACAGAGCATACAAGTTATTGACACTCAGCGGAAGGGAGATACATCGGACATGGAACACCACCAACCTTCGCAAGTTTTACCTTTAAAAATATTTGTATCAATACATTATGTACCATCAAGCCACGTAATCTTCATTGAATAAAACAACGTTTACAGCATTCATAGTCTCAAGTCACAACTCACCATTCAAGCATCAAACTCGTGTAAGCATGGTCTTAACCAATGCATTAACTAAAATACCGCGAAACAAATTCGCACTAAAGCATGGTCTTAACCAATGACTAAACTAAAGTATCGCGGAACAAATTCGCGCTAAAGCATGATCTTAACTAATGCCTAAACTAGTGTACCGCAGAACAAATTCGCGCTAAAAGCATGGTCTTAACCAATGCATAAATTAAAATATCGCGGAACAAATTCGCGCTATCTGGTTTTAACCAGAGCATAAGATTCGCGTTAACAAAACGTACTCGCGTAACACTGATTTAGAGGGTTGTTATCTGCTTGGCTGAGGTTACTTTTAGCCCCTACTTTTAGCTTTGAAAATATTTCTTAATCAAAAATACGGACCGTTTTGAAATTTTTCTCACATCCTTACTTGTTTACAAATTTAGAGTCATACGTGTCAATGAATTATACATGGATACAAGCGATAGAGTCTTATCAGACTTAAGCATTATTACTCTAAGAAATAGATCTCCAGAATATTTTATAACATACATATATGTACAATCAACCGGTCCAGAATACAAATACACAGTGAGTAATAATATACTTTACAGTTACCATATTTAGTTGCCAACGGTCTGACTAGACCGTGTGACTGTTACACATTACATCTCACTAATCCTTGCTCGGCTTGCTTGTCGAACGGTATCACTGGCTGCTCCTCTGCGATGTCTTGGGGGGCTTCTGCTACTATAGAAGTTCTGGTCCTCATAGTGTGCCACGTGTTCCTGCCTGGAATCATAACGAAGTGGGGGTGAGAACATTACGTCCTCAGTGGGGTCCTTCGGGGAATACCTATTTGTTTCACTTCAATTATGATTCCGCCGCTTAGGGGGTCTCTAAGTGTCGACTCATACTAATACCCCTATTGATTATTATCCATACTAGGCCTGAGCAGCTTTATCTACGTTACTAGGTGATCGTGGGAAAATCTAGTCTTGCTTAACCTAGTTATTGAGTCTCGTGCTTTCTAACTTATACCGTCAGGGCCTTGTGATACTGCATCATGTACCCACGTTCTTCTACTCGTGATGTCACCTCGTGATGTCCATTACACATACATACATATACATATAGCATTCATCAAGAACTCTCCATGCATGTCTGGGGAAAGGGGTTCTCTTACGCGCCTATGGCTGCGTCCTTTTCGCAGCTGGGTGCCATCGCTCCCATGTACACTGGGGGATCGTCATCCCTTCTCCAGCTACAACGTGTGATAACACTGAGAGTGAGGCTCGTATGCGTCCGAACTTCGTGGACGACTTACTCACTTACGTCCGAACTTCGTGCACGACTTAATCATCTGCATCCGAACTTCGTGAATGACTTTAAGGCCTGAGTCCGAACTTCGTGGACTGAATTTCTCTCTTTCTTATGTCAGAACTTCGTGGACATCTTACCCGTCTTTTAAATGTCATGACATAAAAGCTCAAGCGTTCCTTACTTTCTTTTCTCTCGTTCGGGTGGAAACCCACGTTCAGATCATTATCTGCGTAACATAATCGTAATCCAGTCCGTCTCGCGCAGCCGGGGATGGGCTTGTCAGGTATGACGTGCCAAGAGAGGGATTCCCTATTACATAACTATGTCATAACTTCAGGTTACTCTGACCCTCTGTGGCCGAGGCCCGTCTTTAGACTTAACTGATTTCCCTAATTTAAATTACCATCTTTGCACATTAGTTCATTTAATTCTAGTGATCTGTGGTTGCCCTAGGTCCTATGGCAACACTACCTCATGATGCATGCACTGTTCGGTACTCATAATCTGTTCTTGTTCTCTGCACCCTTGGGTGGCTTATAGTAATTCAAATGACATTATATAACTGAATAAACTTATCACATAATCATTTACTGCCTTGTGGATATACTTTTAAAGACTTGGTACTGGGTTAGAACGTACAGGCTCATGAGAACTCCTCGGTCCAAAATCAACTTAGTAACATAGGATTCCTTAGGTCGCTTAGCACCCTGGTTAGGTCACTCAACACCCATGAGGGACTCCCTGGCTACTCAGTCATCCTTGTGCCAAATCTTTCTCACGGGTTCAGGTCAGGCCGCTCAGCGCCTGGGCTCGGTCGCTCAGCGCACAGACCAAAAACAAGCTCAGTGGGTCAACTCAGGGTCAAGCCCCTCAGCGTACCAGGGTGGTCGCTGAACGCTCGGTCCTGCGTGATACCGCTCAGCGTGACTGTGTGGCCGCTCAGCGGGCACGTCCTGTGCTAGGCCGCTCAGCGGTCCTGTATGGCCGCTCAGCGGAAAAGTCACAGCGTCTAAAAATCAGAATCCTTTCTTAAAGTTTACTGAGCTTCCTACACAGTTCCAACCAACACAGTTATATTTTCCTAACCTCAATATTTCTAAAAATCCTTCATGCATATTTAACTCCATATTTTTCTCATAATATTTCTAATTTTTCCTACTCAAAAATACATACATAACACACAGATAAAAATCACATAGACAGGGGTGATCGGACTACCCACCTCCAAATCCAGTTTGGAAACAGTAGAAGTGAAGAGGAAAATTCCCTAAGCACTTCCATGACGATCCTCCTATTTTTCCAGCGTCCGGCAGCATCATAGCAGTGCACGAACGGAGCAACAAAGCAAAGAAAAAAGAACGAAAAAGAAAGAAACAGAAGTTTTGAAGCCTGAGCTTCAGGGAAGGAAGAAAGAAAAATGAAATAAATGGGCATAGGGGGAAAAATAAAGAAACAAAGAAAGAAAACAAAAAGGAAAGAAAGAAAAAGAAAACAAAGAAGAACAATGAAGCACAAAGCTTCAGCAGAGAAAAAGAAAGAAAAATAAAGATGGAAGGCGTCAGGCGGGGAAGGGGAAAGGAAAGAAAACAAATCTAAATGGAGTCAGGGGGTGAAAGAAAGAAACAAAGAATAAACAAAGAAAACAAAGAAATGAAAGTCAAAGTGAAGCAAAAGCTTCAGAAAAGAAAATAAAAGAAAAATAGCGTCAGGTGGGGGGAAACAAAGAAAAGGAAAGCAATTTTGCTTTCAAAGAAAGAAAAGATGGGAAAAAATGGCGTCAGGGGGGAGGAATATATGTGCCCCCCACCGCCTGATACATATATACATAATATATTATATAACTTTTATTAGTATATTATATATATTATATATTAATATTAGCATATTATTATTACTATTCATTAGGATTATTATATTATATAATAGTATATTATATGTAAATATCTACTATGGATAAACATGACCTCCATCAGTCCAATTTTGATCAGGCTTGATCGTGTTTTTGTTGTTCGCAGTCCCGGTGCTTTACGTACGACTATCCAAAAAATATTCCGAAGATACCCATGAAAGCCAAATCGCACTTCCCCAATCTTAACACAGCTTTAGGTTGTCACAACTGTGCTAATCTTGTAGGAGGAGTAATTGTACTTCTTGTCGTTTCAAATTAAATATATACCTACTTTACGGATTTCAGATTCACGAGGAATCCAATTGCAGTATAGTCGGGTATAGTCGAATCCACAGAGAGTTGCAAATACCATTCTTGAGTTTAGTTAATTAAACAATGGAGTAAAGGATAATTTGATTGATAGATAATAATCTAAATAAATAAAAGACATGAAAATAAAAAGGCAACAAATCAGAGGTAGATCCAGAGCTTGTTGGGAATTGAATCATATCATACTTTCATGCATCCAGTTACTTATTACACAGAAATTATCATTTCTTTGATTGCCCGCCTCCAGATCTTAACTTTGTTATCGCTTTCGCGCATGAAAAGATCACAGGTTTCCTTTGTTAAACTGTCACTTTCGCACACAAGCTTAACAAAGTTTGCCAGCATTATTCCAGATGTTAAAACGGCTAAATCTTATTCCAGTTACGGCAACAAGAGTTAGATGAAATGATTTAGGTCAGACTCTATCATAGAATAACCTTAACATTTATCAAATGCACAATCACTTGAATGTCATAAACCAATCACACTATCCAATGTCTTTTCCACCAAGGAAATTATCTTTATTCACACAATGGTCAGTGAACCAATCTAGGGTGAGTAGTCTCTCTCAATATCACCATTGAATTACAACAATTTAAATTTGTTACTTGTTTCACCATTCAATTCATTAGTATGGTCATGCAAGGATCACAGAGGACTTTTAAGGGTTGTAATGTGGCCAGGCTACAAAGAAAATTGGTTTCTCTGGATATGCAAATATTAAGAGAGCATTAAAAACCAACTTCTTTTGTCACCTGTTCTTCAACAGTTTTTCTTTTTCCCTTTTTCTTTGCCTCTATCCTTTTTCTTTTTCTTCTTTTTTGTTTTGGGATAGAATGTTCTCTTTTCTTGCTTTTGTTCTTTTTATTCAACTTTTGTTTCTTCCACTTTGGCTCACCTTATCTCCTCCTGACTTGGATTTTTGCACATAATCCAATTTGAATGCTCTTCTTAATTAAGGACTAGCATTGTTTTTCCTTTTAAGGTTTAGGGATTATGAAACAATAAATTTCTCATGTTAAGCTCAACTGGGGTGTCAAGGGATGTTCCTAATTAGGGTAGGCTTTATTTGGCCAAGTGGGTTTTAATTCTAAAGAACAAAATGCCTTGATCATTTCCTATTATTCCCATACAATCATCAAAATCAGAGACTCAAACAAATTCAATTGTGCAAAAACAATGGTGATCCTCTCTTGCATACTAAGTGTTTAGGCTTCACTCCCTCACTTGGTTTTGGGTTTAATTTCCTTAATTTCACAACATTTTCAAGGTTATGTTTATGCAAACAAGTATATTGATGCAAAATAACATGTTCATGGTAGCTATGTATTCACAAAGGTCTATTATGGATTCTTGAAACAATTCAATTCATATGTTATATGTGTTCATGCATCAAATCCAAGTAAAAATAAACTAATACTTTGTTTTTAAACAAACAAGTCTTTAAGCACATAACCTAACTAACTAATTAAAGGAAATTAATTAAATGAATTTCTTGATGTAGCCTCCTTAATGTAGTCTCTTGGCAGTTGTTCGGGCTACTTCATCCTGCTTCAATGTGTTGAGGAGATAGAGGCTCATCTTTCTTGAAGAATCATGCTCATCACCCTCTAGAAGTGTGTCTCTCTTTTGTTGTTTCTAGGAAACTTCATTGGTTGTTCTCCGGCCTGCAAAAACAATCCAAAAATTTCCTTTCTTCCCGATAGCATCAGAGAGATCATGGTTTTATTTTGAATCCTGTTGTAGACAGAATTCCCTACAACTGCGGATAGAATTTCCCGCTTATTGTGGACAGAAGTTCCCAATA
Source organism: Nissolia schottii (assembly GCA_003254905.1). Lineage (NCBI taxonomy): Eukaryota > Viridiplantae > Streptophyta > Magnoliopsida > Fabales > Fabaceae > Nissolia > Nissolia schottii. Next base: position 19,013 of record QANU01026280.1, on the reverse strand, counting down.
TTGTGGCCAGAATTTCCCACTTAATGTGGACAGAATTTCCCACAATGATTTATGGATTCAAGATAAAATATGTTCATTGAAGGTGCTTAAACATGAGTTCCTTTTTTCAAACGTTCTTTTCATTTCTAAATCAGTTAGGAATTTCAACCATAGATATTATTGCACCTTACTTCAGACAATTGATTAAAGGTTAGAAATCAATTATTAGGTTTAAAATCCAAGTGCTTCAAATTTAGCTTATTTGAAAGGGATTAGCACTTAAGAATTTCAAAACTAATTACATGATTTAGATAACTTTTAATTCTTTTTCACCATATTTCATAAAAATATTCTTAATACCTTAAATTAATTATCCTTAACTACTAAAATAATAAAACTCACAAAACATTGGGTTGCCTCCCAGGCAGCGCTTGTTTTACGTCGTTAGCTCGACCTTTTTTCTTTCAGCTCCCCTCTTCATCATCAGTCCTCCTCCCATGGCAAGAGTTTTTAGGGTTTAGCTCCGGATTGGCCGTGAATTTACTATTTCTCAATTCCGCCATATCAGTGGCCAGTTGTCCTAGTTGTATTTCCAAATTCCTGATAGAGGCTTCATTGTTCCGTTGATTTGTCATTGATTGTTGCATAAACTGGTTCCATGTTTCCTCTATCTTGGGATTTATAAATACTGGTGGCTGATTCTGATATGGGCGGGGTGGTTGGTACAACGGTTGTTGAGGAGCTCTATTGAATGAAGGTCTAGCCTCTTGCCTCCATGACTGTTGAAAATTTTGATTCAGCCCCCTTTGAAAGTTATTTTGATAGGGCGGCCTTGGCTGGTTGTCCAGGAAGCGTACTTACTCTTCCCTGAAATTACAACAAGTAGACGGGTGATCACCTTAACAAATATCACATTGAAATACCTGTTGCCTTTTTGTATCACGAGCTTCTCTGATCTGCTTTGGCAACTCTTTCAGGGCCTTCTTCACCTCGTCCATCTGTTGTTGGAGTTGCCTGTTTTGGGCTAAGATAGCGTCATTTGCCCCCAGTTCAAGCATGCCTCCTTTTTCTCGGTCCTCTGTGGTACTAGCCTTGCTGTCTGTCAAGGCCATGGAATTAATGATGGAGATTGCTTCTTCGGGAGTTTTGGACATTATCCGTCCACCAGCTGCAGCATCAAGCATGAGTTTGTGCTGTTGTTGGAGTCCGTTTCTAAAGATATGAATTTGTGTGCACGCGTCGAACCCATGATTAGGGCATTTTCTCAGCATGGATTTGTTCCTCTCTCAGGCCTCATAGAGACTTTCTCCGGGTGCCTCCACAAATGTAGCAATTGCAGTTTTTAAATCCATAAACTTTGATTGAGAAAAATACCTCGCACAGAACTTCTCCTCCAGTTGATCCCAGTTAGACAGAACATTTTGTGGTTGGTCAAGCAACCATTCTTTAGCTTTTCCAATCAAGGTCAGGGGAAACATCCTTAAAAAGATTGATTCTTCGTCGGCCTCGGACATTCTGGCGGTCTCACGGAGTTCATAAAACTTCGTCAAATGAGCATACAGATCCTCATGATCCAAACCTGCAAATGGATTAGCATATAAGAATTGTACCAAGCCAGGTTGCATCTGAGGTGTGCGTTGTGCTCCAATAGTTCGGCTCATTCTTATTATGTTTCTAGGGGTAAAGGTTACAAAACCCCTATTATCGCTGGCTCCTGTTGTGTTGCCAGCTCCAATGTTGTCACCAGCACCAGTATTGTCAGCCATGTTTGCTTCTTGGTTGGTTGAAGAAGTTGATGATGAAATTGCTTCTTGCTCCGCTCTTTGCTTGGCTAGTTTCTTCTTCTTTTTACTGTTTAGCTTTCTTGAAGTAGCTTCAATCTCAGGGTCAAACTGCAATTGTTCTTTAGAAGCCTTACCTCGCAAGAGCTAAAGAAATGTGCACTAGCCAATAAGATTAGAACCAGATAATTCACAAAATATCAAAATAAAAACTATACAATATTTTACAAATATTCACAATTGTTTAATCAAACAAAACTCCAGCTATGTATTTGACGCAACTCCCCGGCAACGGCGCCAAACTTGATGAAAGCCAAATTGCACTTCCCCAATCTTAACACAGCTTTAGATTGTCACAACTGTGCTAATCTTGTAGGAGGCGTAATTGTACTTCTTGTCGTTTCAAATTAAATATATACCTACTTTACATCTTTCAGATTCACGAGGAATCCAATTGCAGTATAGTCAGGTATAGTCGAATCCACAGAGAGTTGCAAATACCATTCTTGAGTTTAGTTAATTAAACAACGGAGTGAAGGATAATTTGATTGATAGATAATAATCTAAATAAATAAAAGACATGAAAATAAAAAGGAAACAAATCAGAGGTAGATCCAGAGCTTGTTGGGAATTGAATCATATCATAGTTTCATGCATCCAGTTACTTATTACACAGAAATTATCATTTCTTTGATTGCCCGCCTCCAGATCTTAACTTTGTCATCGCTTTCATGCATGAAAAGATCACAGGTTTCCTTTGTTAAACTGTCACTTTCTCACACAAGCTTAACAAAGTTCGCCAGCATTATTCCAGATGTTAAAACGGCTAAATCTTATTCCAGTTACGGCAACAAGAGTTAGATGAAATGATTTAGGTCAAACTCTAGTAATTGTAACTTTTGTTCACAACATTTAAGTCTAGAATCTAGTTAAGCATAGCATTATTGATTTTAACTCGGTTATGACCTACTTAGCATAACTTTCGTTCATGTAATCTAAGTCCCAAATCAAGAATCAAAACACTAAACAAAACTAGCATTAAGCATGAAATCATTCAAGCGAATCATAAGAAATAGATAGATTCATACGTAATAGTTACATAGATATAAGCAAACTACAATAATGACCACAATCCCAACAACAAGAGGATTAGGAATCCATCTTACAAGAGTATCTCGGAGGCAAGGTTTGGACGCTTACCATGACACGTTATCACGCCGTCATGACAGTGGCTCGCCGAGCTTCCTCGATCTCCCGGCTCCTTCACAGGCCTCCTCTTTGTTGCTAAACTAAACTAAACTGAATATTACAAAAGAAATGGAAAAGAATGAAGTTTTTTTTGTGGAAGATGGGAGTGTGGAATGTATGTCTCGAATGTGGCACGGCCTCCTCTATTTATAGGCGAAATTTGGGGGTCACCGCTCAGCGGTGAGGATACCTTCGCTGAGCGGTTAGGGCGTTGTCGCTGAGCGGCGGCGCTCTATCACTGGGCGATGTCATCATTACACACGGAGTAATAAATGCTCCGGCAGTGATAAGTGTTCAATTTACACAATTCTGACATATCAAAATGACACTTATCTGTGAACTTTTTAAAAGAATTACCTACTGAATTCCCCATTTTGGTATAGGTTATAATATATTTTGAAGATGGATGCAAGCATAATTTATGAGGAATAATCCCATGAAGAATGGAAGAAAAAGGCAGAACTGGAAAAGAGCTTAAATGAAGAAATCAGGCGCAAGCATCGCTCAGCGGTAAGCAACACATCGCTCAGCGCTTAAGAGCAAATCGCTCAGCAGTATAACACTTATCGCTCAACGAACTTAGGCCGGCAAGCAACTTGCATCGGCGCAATCATTGAGCCAGCTGGAGCCAGCCTGGCGCCGCCACACCACGTCAGAGCCGCCCTGCAAAAGCTGACGAGCATTTAATGAAGACGCATAAAAGTACAATCGCTCAGTGATAGTGCGCCGCCGCCCAGCGATTCAGAGCTTATCGCTCAGCTATGGGACCAAAACCGCTGAGCGATGGACCCCAAATTTTGCCTATAAATAGGGAGGCCGAGACCACTTCGAAGGAATCATCCAATCATCTTCTCCCACCCCTAAAAACACCATTCTTCTTCATTTCTTTTGTACTTTCAAAGCTTAGTTAGTTTAGTTTAGTTTAGCAACAAAGAGGAGGCCTGTGAAGGAGCCAGGAGATCGAAGAAGCTTGGCGAAGCATTATCATGATGGCGTGATAACGTGTCATGGTAAGCGTCCAAACCTTGTTTCTAAGATTCTCTTGTAAGATGGATTTGTAATCCTCTTGTTGTTGGGATTTTGGTCATTATTGTAGTTTGCTTGTATCCATGTGACTATTACATATGAATTTATCTATTTCTATTGATTAGCATGAATGGTTCACTCTTAATGCTAGTTCTGTTTAGTTGCTTGACTCTTAATTTGGGACTTAGTTTCATGAACGAAAGTTATGCTAATTAGGTCGTAACCAAGTTAATGTCAACATTGCTATGCTTAACTAGATCTTAGACTTGAACGTTGTGAACGAAAGTTACAATCATTAAAGTCTGACCTAAATCATATCATCTAATTCTTGTTGCCATAACTGGAATAAGATTTAGTTGTTTTAACATCTGATTTAATGCTGGCATACTTTGTTAAGTTCGTGTGCGAAAGTAACAACTTAATAAAGGAAACCTATGATCTTGTCATGAGCAAAAGTGATGACAACTTAAGAACTGATGGCGGGCAATCAATGAAATGATAAGTTCTGTGTAATAAGTAACTGGATGCATGAGACTATGATATGGTTGAAATTCCCAACAAGCTCCGAAACTACCTCTGATTTGTTGCTCCCTTTATTTTCATGTCTTTTACTTATTTAGTTTACTTAAATATTAAATCAAATTATCCTTTACAACTCCCTATAGGTTCGACCATACCCTATGCTGCAATTGGATTCCTTTGGAATCTGAAAGCTGTAAAATAGGTATGTATATAAATTTAATTTGAACGACAAGGAATACAATAACGCCTTCCACTAACTTGGCACGGTTGTGACAAACCGAAGCTGTGACAAGGATAGAGAACGTGCGTTTGGCTTTCATCAGGCAGCTTTTTTCAGGGCGGCGCTGCCATCCAGCTGGCGCCAGCTTGGCGCATTTAATGCGCCGCTTGCAAGTAGCTCGTCAACGTACTATAGCTCAGCGGCCAAGGGTTTACCGCTGAGCGATTAGGCTTCTTATCGCTGAGCAAACTTGTCCTTGCGCTGAGCGATCTGCTTCAGGTTTCTTCGTTTTGAGCTCTTTTACCTATTTTGCCCTTTTGCTCCATTCTTTTGGGATTATTCTTCAATAAATCATGCTTGTATCCATCCTTAAAATATATTATAAACCTACACAAAATCGGGGAATTCATTAGATAATTCATTTAAAACATAAGCAAACAAGTGCCTTTTTAAATGATGAAAATTGCGTATTTTGGGCACTTATCACCCTCGCGCTCTACTAATTTTTTTCTTATTAGTAGTTGAGTCCGGTGGAGGTATTCGGGGAATTATTATTTTATTAGTATATTTTACGGGTACTTTCGGTATCCGGAAAAATTCCCAATTTGTCCAAAAATCGTCTGAAGGCTCGAAAAAATTTGCGGGTCACGAAACCTCAATTTTAACTATGATTCTTAGGAGTTAAAGGTGATTCTTATGAATTAAAGGTAATAATTTAATTTTCTTACCTCCCTAATTAACCTATAATTATCTATTACACTAATTATCCGTACCGTGAAAAAGCGGGATGTTACACTTCCCCGACAGGAACCCCCTCCAATTGTTCATAAGCCTCCTCATAAAGAAAACTCCTCTTCATGAGACGAGGAAAGTTCACATCCTTAGGCCACGCCCGAGCAATAGCAGCCGCAACATGCCTACAATCCTCTGAGGGCGAGCGACCCCGAGCCCTCTTATTCGGCCAAGAGAGCTCCGCGAACATTTTTTGGACAGCCTGAATAGACGGGGACCGCGTAGGAGCCGACGGAGAAGGAACTTTCTTAGCAGAAGTTTCCCTGACTTCATCAACCTTTTCTCGGTTCCGTAACTCCTCCCAAACTGAAGCATTCAATAGCCTGTTCAATTCCCTCAGCTTGGCAGCCCCACTCATGCTTCCGCGGAGTCAAGAATCTGACCAAAAAAAACCCTCAACATCAGAATGCGTTAAAACAAACAGTCAAACAAAAATGACAAGCCAAAAACATTAATTACCTAAGTAGGCCTCTGCATCCAGTCCCTCCACGACCTCCCTAATATTCAACGGCCCGTCATACGTGAGCGCTACAAAAAATTCCCGCTCAGCAGTCTCCTCCGCGGACAAAATGTTTACCTGGTGGTGACTAGCATTTCGATTACAATAACACGACACCGCCACCACCATATCCCGATCACCCTCCTAGAAGGCCCGCATTCCCGGGGCAGCAAAATTTTTGATGTATTTCCATTTAAACTCTTGATACGAATCTTCCCACCTTGTAAAAATCCTCGCACCGGGAACACCCTTGAAAATATGCCAACTCTGATACCTAAATTTCGTCCCCAGTACTACCAACCCATTGGGATTGATCAGAGAATACAAACTTAAAAACACATTCGAAAATGCCTCTACGCCAAACCTTCTGCATACGAACTGGAATCCGCGGAGCAAAGCCCAACCATTGGGATAGAGCTGAGCGGGGCTAAAGGCACACAACCTCATCAGATCCCTTTCAAAGGCGGTGAAGGGCAACCTAACGCCCAAATGAGTGAACAGCACCCCATACATCCACAAAAAATGGGGTGTATCCCTATGACGCGCCGTACACACCCTTTCATCGACAGTAACCTCCTCCAACCTATACTCATGATCCTCAACTGCTACTTTTGTCAACTCCAAGACCTCACTCAGATGCTCAATGTGAGCCCCCTGAATGATGGAGGGAATAGTAAAAACCTTTGATTCAATCCACCCATATGACAACCGCTCATGCATCCTTTGAAGTCGGCGCGGCCTCCTCAATTCCTAATAACTCTTCTTCAACCTCCCTATTTACCAAAATTACTGAGAAAAGGAAAACAAAAATCCCTATAAACAGAACCCACAAGATACGAAATACCCCATACCACAACCCAGAATGCTCTACAAATAAGAAAAATCAAAGCAGCAGCAACATAAAAATACAGAAGAAGAAGTAGTAACACTTACCAGTGACGAAAGCAAAAAAAGCAAGCGAAGAACGCCCCAATCGACGAGCAAACGAGCAACTTTTGGTAGACACAAATAAGGCAACTAAAGAATGGGAAGAGAAAGACTCAGAAAAATAAACGATTCAGAAGATAGGAGTGAGAGAGGGAAATAGAAGCGCCAAAGAAATAAATGGGGGAGAAAATGAAGTGATTTCCCTCCAAAAGTCATCATTACATCTCTGCACCCATGCTGCCATGTGTCAAACGGTGAGAGAATCAGCACACGTGGCAACAATCGAACGGCACACAAACCCTGTGACAAGACCCACGTCTCATCATACAATTCCCCACGAATCAAAATCAACCGTCACATATCTTCATGGCAATTCCCTCCAATCAAACACTCCCACAACCACACCTCCCACGAACAGAATGCATTAATCACAGTGTTTACTCCGTGGAATCAACGACGTAAGATTTAACACAAAACACGGAGCTTCACTCCGCGCTCCGAGCTGGGGGCTCCTATTATGGACTGGACCGTAAAGGCCCATCCTAGAGGCCCACGTCATAAACCCAATCCCCCTGGCCCAATGATCCGCGGGTCGGACCAACTCGGCCTAGACACTCGCGAGCCCTCGAACGGCCCTGAGATCCTCTCCTCCTATCTGCTCAAGATAAGCCACCCCGAGATTCTCTCCTTCTCCTTGTTCGGGCTCAACAGTTCTGAGACTATCGACCCTACAGCAATACGCGAACCAGAGATATCTTTCCACCGCCGTCTTAGGCGAAATATCTCAATGACCGCCATTATATATAATATCCCATACCCCAGGTGTAAAGATTATCTGATATTCACTTACTATACTCCTTAAAACCCTTGCTTACTTGAGCGTTGGAGTCTTTGCAGGTACCTACTGCAGCGAGAGCCCAGAAACATTGAAGCCCAGAGGCCTTGAAGCTTCAGGATCCAAAGAGTGGACCGAGATTCATACCTCAGAACATATTAGAAGAGAAGAAGCTTGCAAGTGTGCAATCTCAGCTGGTATATTCCTGCTTCCTCAGTATCTGTTTACAATTTTAATATAGTAACTAGCTACAATTTATCTTATGCGGCACCATCTCAATATTTGACATAACAAATAGCTATCATTTGCTTTCTACAATAACCATCTCAGTATTATTTAATCTAAGTGTTTTGAATTACTTTTTGTTGGCAGGGACTGTGCTTGAGAGTTGTGGGAGTTTGTGATAGTAAGTCTCTCTATCAAAACTTGGTGATTTTGGTTGAAATCTATGTTTTTATTGTCTTGTTGGTGACATGAACCATTATTTACTTCTACTAATGATCATTTGATCGTTATGGACATTGTCCTAATATTAGAACAAGGTAATTTTGGTTTCTATTATTATTACTTTGTTCTGGCTGTCAAGTTTCAACTTGCGGATAATCTAATATGAATGAGTTGAAGGAGTAGTCCTGAAACACCCTAGCTAGTTGGCCTATGCTTAAGTCATAAGCCTTCCAGACTAGGTGGTGATCTTCTGGTGTTGTGAACTATTATTGTTCTAAGTTATCTTTCTAAACTAGGGTTTACCAAAATATGGGCCATTTTGAAATTTCTTTCATAAATACAGATGCTAGAAAATAAAGAGTCATACGAGTAATACATCGCTTAACGGCATAACAAGAGATAAGGAAAGTGCGAATACATACCCGTCATAGGGTGGCCATCAACAGAGTGCATATAAGGGCCCAACATCACAAACATACAAATACATAATTCTACCGTACCGTTCTTATTAAACAACGGCTAATAGTGCCATCATACATACCAGTCCAAGCATAATATACATATGTAACAACCTACATAACCTACGTACACAAATGTAACTATTCATTTCGTGTACTATACAAATCTACTCCTGAGGGTACTACCGGGTGCTGCAGCCATCTCCTACTCTGAGTCCTCCTCCCACTCCGCTGAATCGTCCTCCCTTGTGGGCTTATCATTGCTGGACATCGCCGACACTATCGTGAAGTCTCGCTGAGCGAATCGGCGCGGCAAAGCAGGAGTCACCCTCTTTCGGCCTCGTCCTCGGACTGGTGGAGTGGACATCTCGGGGTCTGCGAATGGCTTAGCCTCCGCCTCGGGCTCAGACGGGGCACCTCATTCTCGCCATTGAGGTGGATCGGGTCGCGACTGTTGCCTCCTGGGCGCTCGTCCACTCAGATAGGATGCATCGGGGAAGATCCAAGTCCTCTGAGTCTCTGCCTAGGTGGGGCCTCGAGCTATAACCTACATCCTAAGCAGCTTTACCTAAGTTACTAGGTGATGAGGCTACTAGTCTTGTCATTACCTAGGCTTCTTGCTTATTAACTTTACGTTACTACTAGAGACATAATAGTCTCTTGGGATTCTCCCTTGATGATACATAATGCATAAACATATATAGATACATACATACATGCTTACATACTGGCATACATACATACATTCATTCATTCGATTATACATGTAAATTCTATAGTGCATGGGGGAATCTGGGTATCTCTTACGCGCCCTGTAGCTGCGTCCTTCTTAGTGCTTTCACCTTTGGAACCGTTATAACAACCCTGCTAACTGCCCACTTCCATGGTTGTAAGCAACGCTCACAGGGTTGTTATTCGTGGTGTAGGGTTACTTATAGCCCTTACTTTTACCTTTGCAAATAATTCTTACACAGAAATAAGGACCTGAAAATTGTTCGTGTGCTTATAAGTTATAAACTAGGAGCCATGTGTGATGAAGAAACATATAACAATAATTGAAAGCGTCTACCACAAGCTAGGTAGAGGTCACAGTGGAACGTGAAAAGCAATTGTTTATACATATTCACAATCAAGGTCCCAAAATACAGTTAAATGTTTGCCTTAATAATAAATAGTCACACAGAAAGTATAATAGTCATAAAACATACTACAAACATTTATCGCCTTAGCGCGATCGTAGTCGTTTTGCTCCAGCTCCGATCTACAGCTCTCTGTTGCCCACCATGTGTCCCTTGGGTCAAGCTCTTTGCTATGTCCACCTGGATCCATAACCGAGTGGGGGTGAGAACACTTAGTCCTTAGTGGGGTTCCTTGGCTCTACCTATCGTTTCATTTCTCGGCTATCTTCTAGGCCGTTCAGGGATTTCTAAGTGATCTTGCATATTAACACCCTATTGATTATTATCTTTGCCTAGGGTCCTGAACAGCTTTATCTAAGATTATCTAGGTGATAAGAGAACTAGTCTTTCTTACTAAGTCCGCGTGCTTATGAACTTTGCATTTCAATTATCATTATACTAATCGTCTCGGGTTGTTCCCTTGACGTTACATAATGCATGAACAACCATCAATGAATATTAATGCACATTCAAACATTCAGTCAACTATAAATACATAGCTAGATAGTGCATGGGGGCATGGGGGGGTCTCTTACGCGGACCGGCTTGCCGGGTTAGCGTCCTACTTCTCCGCTCTGGCACGTACCGGCTTGCTGGGTTAGTGCATCTTTTCTTAGGCATACCGGCTTGCCGGGTTAGCACTTTCTCTCCTTACGTGTACCAGCTTGCCAGGTTAGCGCTTTTTCCTTTACTTCCTCCTCTTTCTGTGCATCCTTTACCTTCCTGTGTCATTAACCTCTTCGAACCAATCCACCCTTGGGAGACTGACTCGTTAACCGATCCAAACTTGTAAGGACGGCAAGGTAACACATCAACCAATCCACTTGTGAGCTGGTGAGGGGCTTGTCTGTAAGACTTTGCCAAGAGAGGGCTTCCTAACATATAACTATATAAGTATTCCCTAAGTTCCGTTATTATTCTCATACATTAGGTGATTAACCTCTAATTCTCTAGGGTTGCCCTAACACCTGTGCACAACCCATTCCTCATGATGCATGCTTCCCTACACAAGAATGGACTATTATGTACCCCTTGGATCCCTTAGAAATCCTAAAGTCTCGAGTCTGTCAGGTTTCATTCGAATACTTAGATAGGCATTCGAATGAAATCCCTCGAAGTTCTTTCATTCGATTGGAATAGGCTTTCATTCGACTGAATTCCCTCGGCATTCTTTCATTCGAATACTAGGGGATTCATTCGATTGAATTCCTAAAAATTCGCCTTCATTCGACTGCAGTGGAATTCATTCGAAGGAAAGCTCATTTTGGCTTTTATTCGACTAAATTCCTCAGGTATTCGAATGAATGCTTAAAAAATCGCCTCCCCGAGACTCAGTTCTCAATTTCCACTGTTCCTAGGGTTTCAATTGGTACAATTATGCGTTTCATTTCTCCATCGTTCACAAAACCCTTTTTAACCCATATTCGCCCAAAATACTACAAATCAGATCTATAGTCAGATATGCAAATAAGCACATATACAGTTAAAAATTAAACCACATAGACAATGGGCTTAGGATTACCCACCTCCAAGTCCAGTTTGGAAACGGTAGAAGTGATGAGGAAAATTCCCTGAGCACTTCCATGATGATCCTGCTATTTTTCCAGCGTCCAGCAGCATCACAGCAGTGCAAAAACGGACACTCAAAGAAAGAAAGAAAACGAAGCAAAGAAACAAAGGAAACAAAGAAACGAAGCTTAAAGCTTCAGGAAAAAAATAAGAAATGGCGTCAGTGGGAAAGAAACAAAGAAACAATTAAAAGAAAGCAAAGTGGCCAAGAAACAATTAAAAGAAAGCAAGATGGAATTCGGTGTCAGGGAGGAAGTGAAACAAAGAAATAATGAAAGAAAACAAGGGGGAATAAGGCATAGGGGGGAATGAAGAAACAAAGAAAAAGGAAAGCCAAGTGAAGCAAAAGCTTCAGAAAGAAAAATAAAAGAACAATGGCGTCAGGCGAAAACAAAAAAACAAAGAGAAATAAAGAAAAGAAAGAAAAAAAAAAGAAAACAGAACGAAGAAGAAAGAAAAAGGCAGTGAAGCATATGCTTCATAAAGAAGCAAAGATGAAAAATAGTGTCAGGGAGCATTGGGAGGCATATTAAATTGCCTTACTTGTACAAGATATTTTGGGTTTATTACTTTTATATTATTACCTCATACATATAGATATATATCCATTCCCTCCTCTTTCCGTCATGGGAACATACACCCCAGGGAAAACATAGATATATATTTAGTTTATTATTATTATTATTATTATTATATTATGTTATTATCACTATTTACGTACATATATATTTATATATCTTCCTTTACGTTTGTTTCTGTTTCGGGGAGGGTGGATGTACATGTACTTGCGGTATATATATTTATACATGTATATTATAGTATATTATATATATAATATATGTTATTTATAATACATATCATGTTTCCTTCCTCAGGGGTATACCCGGGACATGTACGTATATATTTATATATATAACTGTTATTATTATTATATTATTTTATATTTCTTTTACTTTATTTTATTATATGTTATATATATATATGTGTGTGTGGGGACAACAATTGTCTATGTCGAGGCAGGATGGGTTACCACATATCGAGTGGCCTAGTATAATCTTGATCATGTTTGATCATTATTTGTTCACCAATGGATGTCCCAAAAATACTTCGGACACACCGTTGTGATCTACTAATTTTTCTTACTAGTATTTTAATATTTTTCGGAGCATTCGGGAATTTATTTTCCTATTACTGTATTTTACGGACTCCTTTGAGTCGTGAATAAATGCCAGTAAGGTCCAAAACCACCCCAAACTCGTGAAAGTCTTGTGAGATCGCAAAAATCATTATTTTGACTGGCATTTGTGGAATTAAATTTAATAATTTAATTTTTCAGTCTTAATAATTGACTCGCATTTATTTATTATGCGAAATCTTTGTAAGGGGAAAATCTTGGATGTTACAACCGTGACCTCGGTTACAAGCTCCTTCTATTCCCTATAGTGTCAACCCGGCATCGCTCTAACCGGTGTGGTAGCTAACCACGTAAGGCTCATAGGACGAAGACATCAACATAATACACCCCCTTACCAGGATGGCGAGGGATCGGCCCTTGGACTCGATCAGGTGTGGACATGCTTCTCTGTACTTTTCTCTTCACTAGGGCCCCCTTTCTTTCTTCAGGACTTGTCTTGTTCTGTTTACTTTCAGGCCTTGTCCTATTCTCTTTTCTCTCAGGCCTTGGCCTGTTCTCTTTATCTCTCAGGCCTTGGCCTGTTTTCTTGATCTCGGGCCTTGGCCCGTTACTATCATGATCAGGTTTTTCTACTTGCGTTGCTCTTAACCAATCCAGCTTGCCGAATTGGTGAGGGACGTGTCTGTAAGACGTGCCAAGAGAATAGGGATCTTCCTAATTATATAACTACATACTTTGACTAAGGTCGTCGGAATCCTTGGTGATCAGCGCCTTTATACACTGCTTTATTCCCTAGGGTTCAATTATGTACTTTTAACTTTACGTGAACATCTCTAGTTATCTATGGTCGTCCTAACTCATATGACGACCATTTCCTTATGATGATGCTTTCATGGTTTAGGGCATGCATGGTCGTGACTTATGGATCCCATAACGTAGTTAAACACTCAAGTGTTTCAGTGAGCATTCGAATGATTAGTGTTTGTGCATTCGAATGATTCTTTCAATCGATTGATCAAGNGTCTGTAAGACATGCCAAGAGAATAGGGATCTTCCTAATTATATAACTACATACTTTGACTAAGGTCGTCGGAATCCTTGGTGATCAGAGCCTTTATACACTGCTTTATTCCCTAGGGTTCAATTATGTACTTTTAACTTTATGTGAACATCTCTAGTTATCTATGGTCGTCCTAACTCATATGACGGCCATTTCCTTATGATGATGCTTTCATGGTTTAGGGCATGCATGGTCGTGACTTATGGATCCCATAACGTAGTTAAACACTCAAGTGTTTCAGTGAGCATTCGAATGATTAGTGTTTGTGCATTCGAATGATTCTTTCAATCGATTGATCAAGAAATTCAATCGATTGAAATCCTTCTCTGGCTTTCATTCGACTGAAATCCTCATTCATTCGATTGAAATCCAAAATTCTTTCATTCCAATCCCTTGGGAATTCAATCGAATGAAAGTGTAAAATTGGCTCCCGAGAGCCTTTTCTCCAGGGGCTTCTCACCGTAATTTTTCTCATTTTCCAGTGATCCAATCAGCACAGTTGTGATTCCTAAATGTCAAAATCATCAAAAATCATCCTACACAACTTACTTCCTATAGTTTTCACAAAGTAGTTTTACAGTCAAATACATACAGATACATATACACAGTCATAAAGTCAACCACATAGACAGTGGGCTTAGGGTTACCCACATACGACAACGATTCCGATTCGGTAGCTTTGTTGCTGGTAATTTCCTGGTCGTGCTGGCGTGCTTCGAGAATTTTTTTCGGGCTCTTCCGGCAAAACCGCGATGTACCCAGACGGGACTGGTGTTTGTGAAAGTGATCGAAAATGACGTAAAGTTTCTGAAGCTTCAGTGGCTATAGGCTATTTATAGCCACTGAACTATGGCTTTCTTATTTTCCATTTTTCTTTTCTTTTCCTTTTTCTTTTATTTTATTATTTTTATTATTATTAAATGTTTACCTGAGGTAAATATCTCCTGAGGGAGATAAAATCCTCTCAGGGCCGGTTTCGATCCCGTTTGATCGCGTTTTATCCAATATCTCACACACCGGTTGCCCTAAAAATATTCCGGGCATACCGTTGTGATCCATTTATTTTTCCCTTCGATCCTGGAGCTGCCACTCAGGGATTTTTGACTTTCTTACCGTGTCAAGAATTTCCACGAGTGCTTTCTAGTATCCGAAACAATTCATGTTCGAGCCAAAACTCGCACCTATGCTCCGGAAAATTCGCGGGATAGCGAGGCCTAATCCTAACTGCCCTTCTTGGGAGTTTAAAGGCAATTTCTCACTTTCTCACTCCCTCGGATGACTTTCAACTGTCATTAACGGCGTATCTTGCGAGGTTTCCGTACATGGAAGAATCGGGATGTTACAGGTCCTGCTCGGGTTAGTGAGGTTAACCACTTGATGAGTGGTACTAGGAGAGGAAAATATTGGTTCTTTTGCAAGTTGTGTTTGTGTGTGCCCCCCTACACACTCCAAATATCTTTTTTGAGTGGTGTCTAGTGTGTTTCACCTGCTGAGGTGTAGTTGCCCTTTGTTTTTTTTTTTTTTTAAGTACCCTTTTTATTGCTTTTGACTTGCCTCTTGTTATCTAATACAGTTCAGAGGATAAATGTAAGGTAAGACATAAGACAAGTCTCTATTTGGCAATCTTATATTACATTTGGTTCAGTGTTTATCTAGGAATTTAAAGTGGAAGATAATTCAGTTTATTTCATTGTATCAGAGGATGAGGGTTTTTAAAATTTGGTCTTTTGATTGTAACTTGTAAGTTTCTGCTAACTTCATTGCACTATATATGAGGTAGCACAATTGCCATTGTGGTTCTGTTGACGAGGGTTTATCAAAATGATGTCTAATAATGACTTGTTGATTTTACCATAAGTATGTAATTTGTGTTTATTTCTTCATTTTTTTCTATTGATCTTAGTTCATAGCACCTATATTGGTCACAGCCAAGATTTTAAATGATAAAGTATATTTCTTGTTCTTGCAACTCTATGTATTTATACTTATTTCTTTTTCTGTTGATCTTAGTGTCATAGCACATTATTGGTCACGGCCATATTTGATTATTTTTGCAACTCTATGTTGTTGTTAAAGCATCAAAGAAAATTTTACCTCTTGGATTTTTTTTTTTTTCCTTTCTTTATGGGAGGCACACTCCTGGTTAAGAAGCTATGGAAGAGACATTTGTTCCATTTCGCGGGATTAAAAATGATCTTCAAGGGAGATTGCTGTGTTACAAGCAAGACTGAATTGGTGGTCTCGCTGTAGGATTCAGGTAGCATCTTTCTTAAGTTATAAAAATGCTTACTTTTTTTTGTTTCGATAATTTATTTTTTTTTTCACTTTAGTAAGATGGTATTCTTTTTGGGTTAGTTCACCAGAAACATTCTTTTCGGGTATGTGGGGTTGTGGTCTTTAATCACTTACCCTTTCTCTCCGTTTCACCAGAGAATGTTCCCATGTAACTTGGTTTTGATTGTTAACGCTTTATCCTCATGTGAGTTCTTCTCATTGGACTGAAATTTCAAGTATGACTTGAAGTTCACGCAGGTTCTCGGTTTTGTGTTGGTTACCTAGCTCTAATTGAGGCTGTGCTTGGCCCATGGCACAATTCGAGCCCAAGCATCCAACATCAGCATAGGAGTAGGGCATTATGGAAGCAACGGCGAGAAAGGTAGCCCGAATGTCTCTGAAGGGAGTCATATCAATGGCAGTTCACCTAAAATGTGAGTTTCATCTAATTCATTTCATATTTCACTTGGACCTTTACATATGACTTCTGGTTTTGGAAATTATCTGCATCAAAATCCAAATATTTCTTTGGGGGTTTGTTGCAAACTTATGATATAATTTGTGCCTCATACGTAGCCCAATGAATCTATGTAATTGCAAAATGTATTCCTCCTGCAGCTCAGATATGCAGCTCAGATATAAATGTTAGATATTGTAAAAGGTAATAATTTGAACTGGCAATATTTCATATCTCCATTGGAAATATAAAGTGTTAGTTCTTGTCTAACACAAACCCCTCTTAGCCCCTCGACCAATAAAATATATATGTATGTATGTATGTGTTACGGGCTAAAAACCGGGTCCGAGAGCTATAGCCCTCTAAGAGGGGGAGGAGCTCCCGTTCTCTAAAAGGCCCGAGGAGCCCAACCTGCTAAGGAGGAGAAGAGGCTCTCCCCACCTGGTTAGACTGGCCCAAAGGGAGGGAGCCTCGTGACACTTAGAAGAGGAGAAGGTCGCAAGCCCAAAAGCTCCGAACCCCGTTCGGCCCAACAAGGCTAAGAGAAGGTAGCAGCGACCTCTTCTCCCCAATCCGCAACCAACTCCTGGATAAGCGGGGAAAGATAAACCAGGGGGAGATAAGTAAATCCCCTCGTTTTATCTCTATCTTACCTCTATCTTTGCACTCCAAGCTCGTCTATAAAAGCACACGACCCCTCGGGTCACCAGGTACCTCTCACTCTCTTCTTAGAGAACTCTCTTAATCCTTGTGCTTACTTGAGCGTCGGAGTGCCTTTGCAGGTACACCCCGCTGCCGCACTCTCCCCGAGAGGAACCCGCTCAGAGCTTTTGTCCAAGCCGCCAAACCCGCTCGGAGCTTTTGTCTGAGCCTCCGAACCCGCTTGGAGCTTTCGTCCAGGCCTCCGAACCCGCTTGGAGCTTTCGCCTCAAGCCTTCGAGCTTCCGTCAAGGCGCCTTCCTCACTCGTTCAGGTAACCTCGTACCCTTTACGAATTACTTGTGAACATTGGCGCCGTCTGTGGGG
>QANU01026214.1:53671-71357 GCA_003254905.1 Nissolia schottii | reverse complement strand
GCCGTTATGAACTTATCGCATAGCTTCTACATGCTAAGTGCTTGTTGGAATATAATGGACCTCAGAACCCTTTGCTCGAAAACCACTATCAACGCTAGGGAACCTCCGCGGAACCCACTAAGCACTTCTCCATGGGATAACTCTACCATTCTAAGGGATCTTCGCAGAACACACTGGGCACCATTGCTGGCGCCCAGTCAGAAACTTCAGGGACCCGCTCAGCCGTTCTAGGGTACCTTCGCGGAACCCACGCGGTCACCACTACTGGTACTCACTCGGTCTACTCTCCAGGGAGCCACTCATCACTCCGGGGAACCTCTGCGGAACCCACTCAGCACCACTCCCGGTGCCCACTCAACACTCGTCACGTAACCTTCTCAGCTCTCCAGGGGTCCTCCGCGGAACCCACTCAACATCCTTTCTGGTGCCCACTCAACACTCTTCACGTAACCCTCTCAGCCCTCCAGGGATCCTCCATGGAACCCGCTCAACACCATCCCAGGCGCTACCCAACAACACTAGAGTGCTCTCAGTTACTGGAAACCACTAAGGAACCCTCCAGGGAACCACTTAATGACTCTAGGGAATCCACTCTACCACTCTAGGGCATCCTCCGTGGAAACTACTAAGAAACCTTCCAGGGAACCACTTAACGACTCTAGGGAATCCACTCCACCACTCTAGGGCATCCTTCGCGGAAACCACTACTAAGTACCATTCCTGGCGCCACTCAACCTCTTCCTATAGACCCCCTTTCAGTCACTCTCCGCGGACGCCTCGACGCTTACCCCCTGGCTTGTTTTCTCTCATTCTCTTACATTCATCCAAGTTCACCCCACATATTCCAACAGTACCCGAGCACCAACAGGGACGTTCAAGACTCATGAAACAACTTGAATATATCCAACATACAACAGTAGCATTTATCCTCATAGCATTTCTAGTTTTTCCTACTCAAAATACACACATAACATATAATAAACATCCCATTGACAGGGGTGATGATACTACCCACCTGTAGAAAAACTTGGTGGTGGTGAGGGAAGTTTGGAGTGAAGTCCCACAAGCCTTGTAATCTCCAAAGCTTGAGCTCCCCCCTTCTCCAAGATGGCAAGTTCGTGAGCAAGGTGCAGGATAATGATGTTGTTTCCTCTTGCTTTTTGGTGGAAGAAAATGAAACTAAGATGAGGAAACTTAAGGGTTGTGCTTCGGTTACGTGGAAGGTGGAAGGAGAGGGAAATGTGGCTGAACTCTTGAAGGTTTGGGAGGTGTTCTTGAGGTTTGGCTTAGTGTGTTTTGGAGAAGGTAAGAAATGATATTTTGCTTGGAGTTTTGGAAGAGAATGTCTCGGTTTTGGGGTGGCTGATGTTGAGGTAAATTAATTGAATAAATTGGATGAATAGTAGAAAGCATGGGCATGGGTATGGCTAAGTGATGGGATTTTCGTTTAGTGTGTAAGACAAGTAAGGTGTGTAAGTGTGGAAGCATGATTTAGGGGATTATTTTTGGACAAAAATCCCAGTTCTAGACCGTGCAGCCCTTCAGCTCTAGCTGTTGAAATTTCATTTTCTCCCGGTCCCAGTTCGCTCGTGTTTTATCGCTCGCAGTATCGGTGTGTCGCGCACGGTTGTCCGAAAAATATTCCGTTTATACCATTGCGATCCTCTAATTCTCCCCTACCTCCGAGTATTAATATTTTAAGGTTTTTGTGAATTTTTCTCCGGGAGACTATTCTCACGGACACCTTTTTTGCGTCAGAAAATTCCATCGGTGAACAGCGGCTGTTTGGTTGTCGGCCGAACCTCCTATCGCGACACGTCTTATTTCCTGGGAATATTCTACTTAAAAATTTCCTATTTTAATTCTCTAATCATGATTAGAAAATTAATTTAATAATTATGCGTATGATTATTTTTCTAAGAAAAATCGGGATGTTACAGAAGCCGCCAACAAGGTCATTCTGAGAGGACTGAAGAAGAGGCTCGACGATGCAAAAAGATTATGGGCAGACGAGTTGGGAAGCATGTTATGGGCCTACCGCATGACTCCACACTCAACCACGTCCCACTCCTCGTTCTGCCTAGCATACGGTTGCGAAGCAATTATCCCGGTTGAAATCGGCGAAGGAAGCCTACGTGTGCGAATGTCATCCACAGAAACAAACAGCCAACTCGGGGCAGACTAAATTGACCTCATAAAAGAATACAAAGGAGAAGCCAACATACAAGAAGAAGCCATTAAGACAAGAGTCGCGCAAAGGTACAACGCAAAGGTTATTCCGCAGAACTTTAAGCCTTTCGACACCGTAATGAGACGAGCAGATATTGGCACAGGGAAAGCTCCACCCAAATTAGGAAGGCCCATACATCATAACGGAAAGTCTCAACCACGGAGCATACGAATTATCGTCACTCAACGGAAGGGAAATACTGCAGACATGGAACGCCACCAACCTTCGCAAGTTTTACCTTTAAAAATATTTGTAGTATTAATACATTCTGTACCATCAGGCCACGTATAGCCTTTATTGAATAAAACAGCGTTTACAACATTCACAATCTCACGAGTCACAACTTACCATAAGCCTGGTCTTAACCAAGGCATAAATAAAAGTGTCGCAGAACAAATTCGCGCTAAGCCTGGTCCTAACCAGGGCATAAATAAAAGTACTGCGGAACAAATTCGTGCCAAGCCTGGTCTTAACCAGGGCATAAACGAATGTACCGAGGAACAAATTCACACTAAGCCTGGGAACAAACAGAACCAAGGCAAAAATAAAAGAATCGCGGAACAAATTCACGTAAAGGGAAACACACTCACGTCAAGCCTGGTCCTCACCAAGACAAAAATACAATTACCGCGAAATTGATTGGCCCAACAAACCACAAGCAAGGAACACAACAAAGTAACCAACATCAAATACGATAAAAAGTTCAATATATTAATTCCTCGGCACATCAAAGTACAAAAAATTCCCCTTGGATAAAAATTTCCTATACAAGGACATAGAAAACCAAAATAGAAAATTACACCAGTGTTTATAGAATCTCTTTAATCTCCCCGGCCTCAGCATCATAATACTTATTTGCTGCAACCGCACTCCAATCCACGTCCGGCACAAAGTGCTTTACCTGGCCCATCACGGTCTCAAAAGTGACATCGACGACCTCTTGGGATAGCTTCACGCAGGCATCGAAGTCCTTCTGCAGCACCTCACACTGCGCGGAACAATTGTCACACTCATGGTTATTAATCTCTCGAGTTAACTCGTAAACTCTTACGAGTTTACGATTTCACAACACAAAACGAGTTAACACTCATGTAAACTCTTTTTTGGTAAACTCGTACGAGTTTAGGTAAACTTTCAATTTTACTAGCGAGTTTAAGAGTTAAAATATATCCACGAGTTTACGAGTTTACCTCAAGATGTATAAATTTGGTAACTTTTTTAGATACTTAGTTGATTTTGTGTGTGTTAGACCATATTTATCAAGTTTACTAAGCCGATTTTATATATTTATCATAATTGAGCTATGTTTTATCAAACTATAGAGTAATACATGTATAGAATAAAGTATGACATAACTAAGTGTCATGCATTAAGGTATATTTTATGATTTTTTTTCATTTATTTTATTTTAAAGTTAACATTGTTCAATGTCAATTAGGAATACAAAATTTAATCATGTTTAGTTCCTAATTATATTGCTTATAACATATATCTTTTACATATGTAAACTCTTACGAGTTTACGATTCGAGTTTACAGAGTCTTCACGAGTTTACTTAAACTCTCGAGTTTGACAACTTTGGTCACACTTCTTCCTCGCCTTCGCGGCCTCCAGCTTCACCTCGTCCAGCAGCTTAGCATTTTTCGCAACTTTCGCCCTCGCCTCAGCCAGCATCTTGGCCCTTTCTTCATCCAGAGTCGTCCGTTCCGCGACCAGTGCCGCATTTTCTTCCGCGGCAGCTTCGAAGACCTTAGACCTCTCCTTGGAAACCGTCAGTTGGGCCTTCAGCTTCTTGTTTTAATCCTTGGCACGCGTGACCTCCGCGCACAGGGCATCTACTTCCTCAGGGTTGGCCAAATTCTCAAAAGCATTTGTCAACAGACTTAAGGCCTTCCCCAGAAGACGAAAGGTCCGCATAATCACCTCACTGGCCGAAACCCCTTTTAGCTGCTGCCGGGCCTCGCCATACAAATAGCTCTGCTTGGCAATTCGCGAAAAATTCACGTCCTTCGGGTACGCCCGAGCAAGTACGCTCGCGACCCTTTCAGACTCCACTTGGTAAGCAGCGCCCTTGATACACTTGCGCGGAGGAGAACACGGGGACCACTCAACAAAGTCGCCCCGGACAGATTGAACAGATGGAAACTGCGCAGGAGTCCGCATAGCTGAATGAGCGAGAGACGGAACAGGTGATGGAGCCCGCTGGGCTCGTTCTGCGGAGGCCCTTTGCTTTGCCAACTCCCTGTTTGTGGTGATAGTTACCAACCTGTTCAACTCGGTGCGCCTATCCATCGCCTCGGAACTTCCACGAAGTTGAGAACCGCATAAACACATCATCAGCAAATAGCAAAATGCTAAAGATTAACAGAAAATAAAAAAAGCAAAGCAGCTACCTAGATAAGCCTGCACATCCAACCCCTCAACGATTTCCCTCACATTCAGAGGACCCCCGCCAGATAAAGCCATAAGAAACTCTTGCTGCACATGCTCTTCCGTGGACATATCCTCGGGAGGATGGTAGTGGATGTTCCTATTCCAGTAGCAGGATATCGCCACCACGGTATCCCCATCGGCCTCCCAAAACGCCCTGGTCCCCGGAGCAGCAAAAACCTTAAAATATCTCCATTTAAACTCTTAGTAGGATTCCTTCAACCTGGTAAAGATCTTCGTTCCCGCGTAGCCTTTGAAGGTATGCCAACTACGATATCTGAACTGTGCAACACCCCTGCTAACTGCCCACTTCCATGGTAGTAAGCAATGCTCACAGGGTTGTTATTCGTTGTTAGGGTTACTTATAGCCCTTACTTTTACCTTTGCAAATAATTCTTGCACAAAAATAGGGACCAATTTGAAAATTGTTCGTGTGCTTATCATGTTATAAATTAGGAGCCATGTGTGATTAAGAAACATATAACAATAATCGATAGCATCTACCACCAGTTAGGTAGAGATCACAGTGGAACATGAAAAGCAATTGTATATACATATTCACAATTAAGGTCCCAAAATACAATTACATATCTGTCTAAATAATAAATAGTTACACATAAAGTACAATAGTCATAAAACATACTACAAACACTTGTCGCCTTAGCGCAATCGTAGTCGATTTGCTCCAGCTCCGATCTACAGCTCTCTGTTGCCCACCATGTGTCCCTTGGGTCAAGCTCTCTTTGCTATGTCCACCTGGATCCATAATCGAGTGGGGGTGAGAACTCTTGGTCCTCAGTGGGTCTCCTGTGGCTGCTAATAGTTCTTTTACTCGAGTATCCTCCAGGCCATTCAGGGGATTTCTAAGTGATCATGTATACTACAAACCCTACTGATTATTATCTTTTGCTAAAACCCTGAACAGCTTTATCTAAATTAACTAGGTGAATAGGAACTAGTCTTTCTTACTATGGCTGCGTGCTTATGACTCTTATCTTTCGATTGTAACTAAGCTACTTGTCTCGGGTCGTTTCCTTGACGATACATAATGCATGAACAGTTATACATAATGCTTAAACAGACATACATACATGCTTATCATCAGAACATCAATCACCAATTCGTACATATTATTTCATAATGCATGGGGGAAATCTGGAGATCTGTTACGTGCTCTATAGCTGCGTCCTACTTAGTCCTTGCACCTTTGTAGCCGTGGCCTCGGACTANGCCCGTTTTGCATCTTTGGGCCTATGCCCGTTTTACATATCGTTATCAGGTCTCTTTACCTGCATTGCTCGTAACCAATTTGTCTTGCCAAATTGGCGAGGGGCGTGTCTGTAAGACTTTGCCAAGAGAATAGGGGTTTTCTAATCATATAACTACTGACTCTGGCTAAGGCCGTCCGAATCCATGGTGATCCGTCGCCTTTGCTCTGCTTTTATTCCCTAGGGTTCAATTATGATCTTCGTTAAATTTTAGCGTGAACTTCTAATTGTCTAAAGTCGTCCTAACTCTTACGACGACCCTTCCTTATGATGCATGCTCAAATACATAGATATGGCCTAACCTTACTCATTGGATCCCTTAGAAACATTAAACTCCCAACTCTGCCAGGTTTCATTCGAATGCTTGCTGTGGTATTCGAATGAAATCTCTCGAAGTCCTTTCATTCGATTGGAATAGGCTTTCATTCGACTGAACTCCCTCGGCATCCCTTCATTCGAATACGAGGGGATTCATTCGATTGAATTCCTAAAAATTTGCCTCATTCGACTGCTGAGGAACTCATTTGAAGGAAAGCTCATTTTGGGCTTTCATTCGACTGAATTCCTATAGTATTCGAATGCTAGCTGGAAAAATCGCCTCCCGAGACTCCAGTTCTCATTTTTCCACTATTTCTACGGTTCCAAGTAGTACAGTTATGCGTTTCATTTTGCAATATTTTCCAAAAACCTTTTAAACCAATATCCCCCCAAAATACTACTAATCAAATCTTTAGTCAGATACACATTTAAACATATATACAGATAGAAATTAAACCACATAGACAGTGGGCTTAGGATTACCCACATCAAACGGAGATTCCGCTCTGGTAGCTTTATTGTGCCGATTTTTCTCTTCACCATGGCGTGCTCTGGGAATTTTTCTGAAGTCCGGTAGCGCTTCGGCGATGTGCAGGAACGAAACTAGAAATGGGGAAAACGGGAGAAAGTGAAAATATATAAATTTTTTCACAGGGGGCCTTTTTATAACCGTGCCCCCTGCTACTTATTTATTTAATTATTAATTAATTTATTTTACTATTATATTATTATTTTATTATAAATATTCTAAATATCCTAGCCTCCAGTTAAGGTTCTGTCACTTTTGATCGCGTTTGGGAGCCATTCACCCGTGTACGGATATCCGAAAAATACTCTGAACACATGCCCGCGATCTACGAACCTTTCCGGTCAGAATGGCGTACTGAAACGAAGTATCCAGGAACTTGTTTCTGCCCGCTTGTCTTTCGCAGATCCCTTTGGCTCCCAACCGAATTTCCGTATTGACCGAAAACGGGCACGGACCTCGCAGCACCCCGCGAGAGCAAGAAACCATCATTGGACTGGCGTCTGGAAGTAATCAATTTTCTGAATAATTTTCTCAGTCCAAATAATTGTTCCGATCGTGCCCTTTTCTTAGGCCTAATTGTGAATTTTCGCGGCATCTTCATAAGGGAAAAATCTGGGATGTTACAAACTGCGTCCCCAAAATCATGATACCCTTGGGGTTTATCAACGAATAAAGGCTAAGGAAAGTCTTAGGAAATGGCACGACTCCAATCGTACCGCACACCACCTGAAATTCGCGGAGGAGCGCCCAACCATTGAGATGGAGTTACATGGGGCTAAAAGCACACAATGCCATTAACTCCCGCTCAAAAGGAGTGAAGGGCAACCTAACCCCTAAGCGTGTAAAAAGCACCTCGTACATCCACAGGAAATGTGGATTATAGTTGTGCCTTAACATGCACACTCTCTCGTCCGCAGAAGCTACATCTACGCTATACTCGTGATCCTCCACGCCCTCCTCTGTCAACTCCAACGCCTCCCGGAGATGCTCCGTGTGCTCCCGACCAAAGACAGAGGGAATGGCAAAAGCCTCCGGGTCTATCCACCTGTAGGACATCTGTTCGTGAGACCCCCTCAACGGGTGCACCCTCTTCAGCTCTTGACACACACTAAAACGTCGTTAATTTTAGTGCACAGTCAAATAATAATTTATAAAACTAAATTAACCCCAAAAACATAGTAAAGGGGGCTAACCTAGGTCGTCTCTCAAGGAAGCAATTAGAACCAATTAAAATTGCAATTAAAAAGGGGGGTTTGGATTGATGAATAATAATAAAAAGAAAGCAAAATAAAAGTAAGTTAACAACGATAAAAAAAAGCAATATCCTGCATACGGTGTTTCTAGATCAAGGATTAATTGTCATTGGTTCCTAATTAATTATTCATAAGAGGGATGTTGTTTATTAGTTGAAATCTCTAACTAATACGCAATTCACCTAAGAGACTACGATCGTCAATCCCCTAAGCATTTATTAATATAGGAATTAAAACTAAGATCTCAGCATTTAAAACCCATATCAATTATGTTCCAATTGCACAACCTAATTAAATCTAATTAGCTCTCGCAAAGAGTTCCCAAATCCTAAATCAATAAATCCTACAATCGTCAAGATCTATCAACCTAGAATTAACCCTAACCAACAACATGCGATCGCTATATTATTAATCATAGGCGGAACAAATCATGAATAAACATTAAGCACAAGACCTCGAATTAATCCTAATCTAGAGTTACCGCATGCAAGATATTAAGAAATTACTCCTCCATGGGTGGAGGATAAAAACTCATAATAAATAAAGAATAAGAGAGTGAAAAATAATAGAGAATTAAAGTAACAAAACCTGAATGCAATAACGGAAGGAATTCGCAAATAATTGGGAGCTTGCGTTGTCAATGCGAGCGCTCCAACAATCCTTGAAGAACTTAGAACTAAGCACTACTAACATAAACCTAAAGTGCAATAAAATAAAAGGAAAAGTGCAGAAAATAAAAGTGGAGGCTGAGTATGAAGTTCTCTCTAAGTTGTTGAGAGAGGATGTCTATTTGTAGAGGATTGACACAAAGTGGGTGTAAATCCCGCACTTTTCAGCACAGCAGTTAGTAAAATCACGATAACTTTGGCTACAGATATCGGATTGAGGTGATTCAAATCTCTAATTAAAGCTGAGAGATAGACCTACAAATTTGTAGTTGAGGTCAAATCGAGATTCAATCTCCATTCTGGTGCAAAACCCATGGTAAAGTCAATCCTTAGCAAATCTTTGACCAAATCTTTTTGAATTTGAATTTAATCTTGCATTTATTGGTCCCAATCTTCTCTTCAAATCT
This sequence comes from Nissolia schottii, assembly GCA_003254905.1. Taxonomy (NCBI): domain Eukaryota; kingdom Viridiplantae; phylum Streptophyta; class Magnoliopsida; order Fabales; family Fabaceae; genus Nissolia; species Nissolia schottii. The sequence continues at coordinate 62,254 of QANU01026214.1, read as the reverse complement.
CTTCTTTAAAATTTATATCTTATCAACTCTCCTTCAAATCTCCAATGATCCTCTTTACAATTTATTTTCTGCAACAAAAATAGAAAACTAAAAAAGAACAAAAGAAATCCACACATTAAATTCTAAGATAAAGTAGTGCTTAAAATTGCATTTTTCTCAATTTCTCACAAAAGAGGATAATGTGCAAAACATATTAATTAAGCATTAAAATTACACATCTTTAGTATACAATGTTCAATTATAGAATAATAAAATAGGGTACAAAATACACCTATCAGCTCCTAATAGTTCTTCTTCAACCTCCCCATTATAAATTTTACTGAAAAATAGTAGGGAAACAAAATCCCCATAAACAACACCCCTACGGCAAAGAGACCCATAACCAGGACACAATGAAACCCACAACCAAGATACAACAAGAAAAATCACAAAACATAACCCAATCACAGCAAAACATGACCCAATCACAGCAAGCAGCAATAAAAAGATCAAACCCACAGAGATAGAATTAGAGCAACAAAAAGAGCAACAAAGCGATCAGAGATACTCACAAGGTTGGTAGACAAATACAGGAAATGAAGACCTTCTGAAGAAATGAGCTAAATCGCGAAAGCCTCGAGAAAAACTGCTTCAGAAGAAGAATCGCCTCAGAGCAGAAGAAAGAGAAAGGGTTCAGAGCGAATGGTAAGTGAAAAAGGCAGGGAAATGGCCAAAGGGAGGCTTATATACCGAGCGATTTTGAAAAAATTCGAAAACCATACCGTGTAACATCCCGCTTTTTCCCCTTGGTGAAAAGTTCGTAAAAATAAATCAAGTAATGTATAAATGAATTTAGAAAGGAGAAAAACATTACAAATGTATCCCTTAGTGAAAGTTCTCCCGAATAACTGCTCGTAGAGCCCTTTGTAGGAATTAACCTCTTGAGGTCAGTAGAAATTTTTCTGTGGGGTATTTCCATATTCTGCTGACACTCAAATGAATCTTCTCTACCCCTAGAGATGGATGAAAAACCTAAAGTGTCGGTAAAACGGAAATCGGTTCGGTTTCGGACGATTCCGCAGACACTAGAACGGTCCTGTTTGGCCCCGTTTAGCCGGTAGAACTGGGCAGAGGATCTTAAGTCAGGGGAAATCATACCTTATGAGGGAAAGATTACCAAATCCCTAGGATTAACCCCAAACCGCTACTGGGAAGCTTCAGCGATCGCAGAAACGCAAGCGGAACGGTTGCCTGCTGACACAAGAGCGTAACAACGGGTCAAAGGTACTTGTGAAAAATACTCCTCCAGAGAAAAATTCACAAATGCCTTAAAGTAATAATATTCCCATGTAGGGGGAAATTAGAGGATCGCGACGGTATAAGCGGAATATTTTTCGGACGACCGTGCGCGACGCACCGGCACTGCGAGCGATTAAAAACGAGCGAAACGGAACCGAGAGGAAGTCAAAGATGGCAGCCACCACGTGATTCAAATCAGATTTCTAGGAAAATATTATAAAATTCAAACACTATTCATTGATGTGACACTTGTATTATCTTTTAAATTAATTAATTTTTAAAGAAAATAAAAATGGCAAAATTGTAAATATGCATAGGGGCAAAAAGGTAATTTCTAAGGGAAGAATTTTGGCTATAAATAGTCCCCCATATTCAGAAAATTTGAAGAGAGAAATTCTCTCTGAAACTAGAGGAAACTCTGCCTGTGTGCACCGCGGTTACCCTGCAGAAACGCTGCCGGAAGCTTGGACCGTGCTCGAGGCTTGGAGGACTGCTCTCCCCCATGCCTTTCTCATCACCGAACAACCCCCCAAGGTAGGTAACTCTAGCTTACTCACCTCTTTGGTGGTTGGATGTGTTATGTGTGTGTGTGTGTGTGTTCTTCTATGTATGTATGTGTATGTATGTTAGAACTTATGCTAGGATATAGGAAGATGATTCTGAAGGGTCTTGTGACCTGGACTAGCTAGTTTTATGATGGTTGGAATATGTGTGAGAACATCAAGAAGTGGCCATGAGAAAAGAGGAAAAGAAAGGGAAGAAAACTATGCATTCGGTTTCAGCCTCGCCCAGGTACCGCAGAGCGGCCCCAGGCATCGCTGAGCAGAATGCATTAGAGAGGAAGGTTTTGAAACGTGAAATCCAGGGCGCTGAGCAGTCAGAGGACCCACTAAGCGGCCTGAAGGTCACTGAAGATAAGGATGGAAAGATATTTTTGAAAATCGAGCCCCAGCCTGCTGAGCGAGATGAGTCACCGCTAAGCGATACAACTCTTACCGCTGAGCAAACAAGAGGTTCCGCTGAGCGGCCTGAGACCAGAACGTCTTATGGAAGCTGTCCTGGGGGCACATAGTCCAACAAGTTATGATTTAAATGATGTGTATGATTAAAGTGTATGAGCTATGTGATGTAATAGGCAGAATTTCATGCATGATAATTATTAAGGTAATATGTTAGCATGCCATGCATCATGTTAAGGTATTCTTAGAGGATTAGAGCTTAATCAAGTAATGAGTAAAGATTATAATGGAAATGAAACTTAGGGAACAATTCATGTCATGATATGTGCAAAGAAAGAGAAGAAAGACTAAATGTTATAAGAAAGAAAAGATAATGATATGATGAGATGCTATAAGTACAGGTACAGGACGTGACGTCACATAAGTCCAACTAACGATCCCATTTCAGTAGAGTCGCAAGGGCATACTGAAGGTGGAAGCCCGCCACAAGTGGTGTCGCAAGGGCATACCTGGAGGTGTGCGGTTACCACACCTAGCAATGTCAACAGAGGGCATGCTAAGGTGGGGGTACGATACCAGCCCACTTCCGAGGTGTCAAGAGAGGGCACGCGGAAGGTGGAAGCCCACCACAGGTAGGTTAACAGAGAGGACCTGCCTGGGGGTGTGCGGGTATCCCGTCAAGTAATTTCAATAGAGGACATACTATGATGGGGATATCGAGTACCACGCTCGGTCGCTTCGCCAGGGCCGGCCCCTCACCATCCAACAATGGGTGATTGTTCATATCGTTGATCGATGCATTCCTCCTATGAGCTTTACGTGGTTAGCTACCACACTGGTTAGAGCACTGCCGGGTCATCAACGATAATGAACACAAGTAGGTTGTAGTCAAGGCCACGACTACAAGAGTGGAAGGACTCAAGAAAAGTAAAGCAAGAGGAAAGTAAAGAAAGAGAAAAGTAAAGAAAGAGGAAAGAAAGAGTTATAGTATGTGATGTATGAATGAATGTATGTATGTAATGTATGTAAGAATGTATGTAAGAAGATAAGTAAAATCATGTAATTACCATCAAGAGAACGCTCGAGACGGGTATGTATGTATGCGAAGGAAAATAACAAGCACGAGAACTTAGTAAGCAAGAGTAGTTTCCCTATCACTTAGTAACGTAGATAAAGTTGTTCAGGACTTTAGGCCAGATAATAATCAGTAGGGATGTCAGTATGCATGTTCACTTAGAAACACCTGAACGGCCTGGAATATAACTAAATGAAACCCAAGAGCGCAGAGCTACAGTTTTCCACTGAGAACCTACCGTTCTCACCCCCCACTACCTTATGACTCCAGGAACCTGTGATGACACGGACTACGAGGACGCCGTCAAACCACCGGAGGAGCTGTGGAGCGGTCGTAACAGGACATGGATCCCCAGAGCTAGCTGAAGCAAGTATCCTGTCAAGGGCAAACTGAGAAGGGCTACAGTTATCCCTTGTATTTTAATGGCATGTATTGTATGTAATGAATATATTAATTGTACATTATTTATTGTAATAACTATATGATTGTTTGTGATGGACCAAATGGATGTGTACTTCATTATTGCTATTACTAGACTGTTATCTGCTAAGCCTAAGGGCTCTACCGCTTGTAATAACTATTCTTTCTGACGCGTGGCTCCTATCTTATGAAACAATCTACACGAAAGAAAAGTTTGAAATCGGTCCCTATTTTCCTAAACTAGTATTTTCCAGAAATTAGTAAGGGGCTATAAGTATCCCCACCAGGTGGTAAACAACCTAGTGAGCATTGTTTACTACGTACGGGTAAACAGTTAGCTAGGGTGTTTCATACCCGAGCATTTAAGAGGCACAAAAAATGAAGCGTTTTCCCTCCAAGACATCATTACATCCCTGCCTTGATCAACCATCAACCGCACCCTCGCCACGTGTCCTCGATCAAACGGCACCAAAATCCCCCACGACGGGAGGCACGTCTCATCAAAGATCCCCAAACATCACGTCTTCGATAAGAGAACCATGAGTCACAACCACCGACTAACCCCGCGGAAGTCTTCTCCATCAACGCTGATAATCACACCCTCCACGAACGCCATCCGCGGAACCAGCAACAAAGAATCACGATCGAAACACTTCCAACTCGGACCACAGTATTCCATTCCGCGCTCCGAGCTGGGGGGCTCCTGTCATGGACTGGTCCATAAAGGCCCATCCTAAGCCACCTCCAGGTCCCTGACCCAAAGTCTACGAACCGGCCCAATTTGCCTAGCCACTCGCAAGCCCTTGAACGGTTCCGAGATCCTCTGCTCCCACCTTCTCAGGCTCAATAGCTCCGAGATCCTCTCCTCCCATCTTCTCGGGCTCAACGGCTCCGAGATCCTCTCCTCCCACCGCAACACGCGGACACGAGATATTCTTCCACCACCGCGACAAGCGGAAAAACCTCAACCACCCCAACTATATAATAACCCATACCCCATGTATGAAGGATCATCTAATTATCACTTACTAAACTCCCTTAAACCCTTACTTACTTGAGCGTTGGAGTGTTTGCAGGTACCCACCGCAACGCGAGTCCAGAGACCTTCCTAGAGACCTCATCAGAGACCTTGAAGCTCCAGGATCCAGAGAGTGGACCAAGGTGTATACTTTGGAACAACTCCCTAACTTCAAATTAAGTACAAGAGAGAGAAAACATAAGTGAGAGTGCATTGGATGTATATTTATGTTGCTCAGCTCTCTTCTTTATTTTTCTTATTGGTAGACAAAAGAAAAAGTCACAGTTCTAATCCGTTCATATTTTAATCTCACCCATCATTTTCCATATTCTAAGATATTCTTACCATTCTCTTCCTGTCATATTTCAGCACTTACCTTTACCAACCATTGTTATTTTTTATTTTCATTACATTTTTAATACAAGAATTAAGGTGTTGAGTCATGTATGAAACAAATTAAGCAATACCTCTTCTTACTCTAAAAGCATCTATCAATTAATTCTCATCTTTAATTAACATAGAACACTTCATTCTCTTTATCCTTAGAAAAAGTATACATTAACGAGAATACTTTTCACACGACATATCAGATATTTTGATCCCAATAAATTCATTATCAAGCGATATAATATAGTCAATTCCAATAATATATTTCATTAGGAGTAATGCTATATATACAATAAATACATGGACGATAATTGACAACTAAAAAAAGATAAAAATATCATTGTCATTCTTTACTTTTCATGTTACTATTTGCAACTTTTTTACTCTCGCTTTCTTTTTATTTTTTTCTCTTTTTCTCTTATTGTGTCAAACATAAAAAAAAAATAACTAACATTCTCAAACAAAGAAACCAACTTGTCTGAAAATTGAAAATAAAAATTAACTCTATTAAAATACGAAATCAATGTTTTCATGTTGGTTTCTTTATTTAAAAATGCTGGTTTCTTTTTCTTTCAAGTGCAAAACTAATTTTGCGGAACAAAGAAACAGTCGCCATCGAAAACAGAAACCAATCTTGTCAAAAAAAAAAAAAAACCAACATTTTTGCATTGGTTTCTTTTTTCAATAGAGTTAATTTTTTTTCTTTCAAACATTGTTGGTTTATTTTTTTTTAACAACATTGATTTCTAATTTTGATTAAAAAAAAAGTGTGTAAAATGCATGAGTGTAATAATTGTGTTTGAAAAAATTAACGCAAAGAAAGAAAAAAAAAATGATGTTTTTTTTTTTTGTTTTTTTTCTTTTTAGTTGTCCGTATATTTATTACACACGTAGCATCACAGTCGGATTATTCCTCCTGCTGTGGCTAACAGCTTATCCTCGTATGCAACAAAATTAAGCAAAACCATTCCCCCACAACATTTAACACCACACTCTTCTTTAGCATCCCCCAACTAACCCATAAACCCCAAAGCTCTCACAAAATCAATTCCCTCACGCAAAGGTCGGCTTAATTTCACTTCCCATCTCGGGTAACCAAAAGGTCCCACCACTCTGACTTCCAGCCCTATAAATTGGACCCCTTTCGGAACCAATTCTCCCCATCCAAAAAAACAAACGAGTGCTTTATTAGATAGCAAAACACTAATACACACGCATACACACGCACGCACACACAATGGCTAAAACCACAAGCACTTTGCTGATTTTATCTCTCCTTGTCACGGCAGCTCTGATCAATGGCACCGCTGAGGCCGCGGGGAGAGGCAGTGTCCCGGGGAAAGATGATGAGAAGAAAGACCACGATGGCCATCTTCTGTACGGCACTCAGCATTGGCTTTTGCTTTGGCCATTTTGGCATCCTTGGCTGCTTCACTTGTTTCCTTGGTGGTGGTTGCTCAAGGGTGATGATGGCTCTCCGAAAGGTGGTTATGGCGGTCCCAAAGGCGACGGCGGCGGTCCTAAAGGTGACGGTGGCGGTCCCAAAGGTGGCTATGGCTTTCCCAGTGGTTATGGCAATGGCCAATACCCAATTCCTCCATGATTGAAGTTGGAGCCTGGCGTGATATATTTATATATATAGATAGATAGATAGATATATAAGATAGATATGGGGTATCACTGATCAGGGTGGTTTATTGATGGTGGTATCTAATAAATAAAAATAACTAAATAATTTGCTTGGATTGAACTTGTTGTGCCCCATGCAGCTACGGTGGATACATATACGTCCTTTGTGTGATATGTATAATTATGTTGTGCCATGTTATGTATGCACACGCTGCTTGAAATAAATTAAGTCCCAGTGTTTCTCGTGAGATCGAGCGATTGAGTCTTGTGGCATCGCAATTACTTGCATTAGTACTTGTGTAATCTATGTGTGTGGTGTTTTTATTAATTTTTTATGAGATCATTGAAAGAAATTATACGAGTTAAATAGCATAGTTTTACTAATCAGAAACAAGAATTCAAGTAGCGGAAATTGCTAACATGCTCAGCTTTTTGAAAAATGAACGGAATCAATCTGCTCTTTCAAACAGTGACTGCTTAAGTAGCAACATTTTTTATAATCGCTAACTTGTAAATCGAACCAAACCACATATATACCTGTTTTCATTGTACAGAAACCTTAGCTTACAAGTTGGATCAATTCACTGTATCTTGACTGAACTAAATTTCATTTTTCTAAATTTATTAAGCTCAACGTTAACATTAAAAAATTGCTTGGAACCGATTGAGAAGGTGAACGCCGTACGATAATATTAGAAAAATCCTTTTCAATGTTAAAATTTTAAAACTGGTAGTACATACAATACACTATAATAAGGGAAAAGAAAACTTCTAGGATATTATAGTACATACACTCAACTAATTAATCACTAAGGCCCCAGTTGCTCTAGTTAGATGATTGGGATAGCAGGACAAATCTAAAATATGAAGGAGTGGATTCCACTCATTTCTTTTAAAAGAAGAAACCATTGCAATGTTTCTGTCCTCAAAAGACAGTTAATATCACGTCAAAGCTTAAAAATATGAATATCTAAAATACCATGCGTTCTAGAATAACTAGTTATCTAAAGGAAGGGAAGTACATTTTGTCCTCACAAAATTAAGCCTGATCCCAAGTTTATTTCCCAACTTTCTAACTGCATCCAATGCATTAGAACGTGTAAATTGCAGAATGCATTGGTTACAACTGCAGAAGACAGACCAGAGTACATATCAATATTTAGCTCAAAAGAAAAAAATTTATGTCGTCCCATCCAACCCATCACAAAGGAATGGTTCTTCTTCTTTCTTCTCAGCATGGCTAGCTGGGACAGACCAATTGTCTCTGACCCACACTCCAATTTTCGCCATTTTGATAAACTTCGGTATCCATTTAATAAGAAATAAAATTTATTATCTTCTGAAAAATTTATGGCCAAAAGCGCTAACCTGCAGAGTCTAGCCGGCTTTCTTTCTTCCTAACTTCATCCCCAAGTTGACACTTATCTCGAGCCTAAACACTTTTTTCAATGACAGAAAATGATATGATAGAACCTTGGCATTTACTCAAATATATAGACTCTGAAAATACATATATTTTGTTACTCAAATATAGACTTACACTCGATTTTCTTTGCCATTTTCAATCTGCACACTCGCAAGCTCAGATACTTGCTTTGATAATCTGTCAACTTGTTCATACAAGTTAGATAATGATGCATTCAAATTATTGATACTTGTTCCCAGCTGACCTTGCATTAGGCTGATATTTATTTCCATGACACTAACTTATAGAATACCTTTTAGCACATTAAACTCTTTTGAAAAAAAAGAATACCTTATATTTATGAGAATATATATATATATATATGTATGTATATATATATATATATATATAT
>QANU01026214.1:3279-43690 GCA_003254905.1 Nissolia schottii | reverse complement strand
CCCCAGCGACGATGAGCCGGGGATCTGACTAGCCCTGTCCCCAGACCCTGTCATCAGACGACACTTTTTGCCAGCAGCACTAGCTTGATGTATATTTTGATATATGTTATTTTGTAGTACGAGCTTAGGATATGTACAACCCTTTTTGATGTATTAGTACAGTATTTATGATATGTATCTATGACTATTTGACATGTATGAAATTAATTGCTTGACCCACTTGGTACTGTTTACCGTACTGCTTATGTACGTACGTGTATGACAGACAACGTTCGCATTTATCTGTTATACGACTATATGGGACTTATGATAGTCCATGCGCATGGCTCTAGTTTGACGCATAACAACAACATATGTTTTAAAGAAAAAAAAATGGGTCCTTACTTTTAGTTAACTTAATTATTTTCCTAAGTAAAGTAGGGACTATTAGTATTCCCACACAGCAGATAACAACCTAGCAGACGCGGTTTATGACTTAAGCATGAGCTGCTAACCTAGGGTGTTACAACACCCAAGCTAGCTGTTTACGCTTAAGTCGCAAACAATGCTTATTAGATTGTTATCTGCTTTGGTTGGGATACTTATAGCCCTTTATTACTTGTGAAATACTTATTATGTCGAAAATATGGACCGATTTAAAACTTTTTCCTTTCATAAATTAAGTCATAAAATATGAGTCGCGCTTAAGATAGAACATATAATGCAAGTGATAGAGCTTTGAGTGTAACGATTATCAAGTAAACATAAAGTCAGTCAGACAAAGAACACACATGTGGTCCTTCACATACATCAACAGAAATTTACATGTGACATATTATTTTAATATACATACAACACAGTACTGTTTATAACTAACTGTAAAACCTACTGCTAGGGACTGATGGAATCTAATCCATTGAGTCCGTACAAAATGTCATAACACGGTAGGCGGTACATCACGCACTGCGACTCTATCACTGCTCATCTTGTTCCTCGTTTGGGTTTTCAGCGGGGTCCTCATCCTCTTCGAGTTCCTTAGCCTCTTCCTCCATAGGATCATCCTCGTCCAAGCCCTTTCCTTCTCCTTCCTCCTCTGGGGATGTGGGAACGGGAGAATCCTCCTTGTAACATCCCACTTTTTCCTTAGTAAAGATTTTGCACAGTAAATAGATAGACAAGTAATATAATTAGACTAGTATTTTAAATCTCAATTATATTTCCCAAAAATGCCAAACAAGGTAATAGTTACAAATACCTAGGATGAACTTAAATTCCTAATTAGGAAAGTGAGTAGATCACAATGGGGTGATAAGAATATTTTTAGGCCACTCGTACGCAAAGTACTCGAACAGCTAACGACCAAACACGATCAAATGTGATCAGGATTTAGTCTCAAAATTGATGACCAAGAGTTTGGCCATGACACAAGGAAATACATGGCCATAAACTCACCACTTGGAAAGTCAAATTGTCAAAGTTTATCCTTTAGGATGAGTAAGCATGCTTAGTCATCATAAGTGACATCATTGCTTACATCATCATTTATTTAAATTTCAATTATTTTTTAGAGAAAATCTTGAAGAGGGGCACGACCAAGATGGCCTATAAATAGCCCTCCCATGCCTTTCATTTTCTCATTTTTCATTTGCTAGCTTTTTCCTAAACACGTTTTGTTCGTGCACTCTATTGTTACGTTGCCGTAGCTAGAAATTAGCAAGGAAAAGCTACACACTCTTGGAAACATTCTCTCATCACCCTCACCACCAACCAATACTCTAAGGAAGTGGGTAAACCTAGCTTACTCACGTCCTTGTGACCTTTGAAATGTTGTGTGTGAATATGTGATGTTATGTGACCTAGGGGACAATATCTTGTACACGTATGATGCTATGTTTTAGAAGATGAAAGTATGTCCTTTTGTGCTTGTTGGAAAGTGTGGTGAAAAGCCTAAAAGTTATGCTTGAGATTGGTTTTGAAAGCTGGTGCAAGAATGGAAAAATGGCAAACTTGTGATGCTGAAACACGCCTAGGGCGTTAAGCAGCCTAGCAAGGGCGCTGAGCGGCCTGGCTAGTTTCAGTGCTCTCAGGTCTGTGACTCATGTAAACTTTCGGTCTGTGACTGAGGATTCAGGGTCCGTTGAGCAGCTTAGATAGGGCGCTGAGCTGCCTGAAATCCTAAGTGACTAGATCTTACAAGCAAAGCTTTTAGGCAACCTATAGACTTTCATGGACCCGCATGTTCCAACAAGTGCTAGACCACTGTAACATGTATATCTTTGTAAGAATGACCGTGGAACTATGTGTGGTACTTGTGTAACCTGCATTGTAACATCCTGATTTTTCCCTTACAAACTTTTAGCATAATTAATAATTTCACATAATTAAAGTGTACTCGAGACTATTATTTAGACTGAAAATTTAATTATAAAAATTTATTTCTCCAAAATACTAATCAAAATAATGGTTTCGTAAGCTCACAGAAATTTTGCGAGATTCGGATCGATTTTCGGTCATCACCAAAATTTAATTACTACTCGAAGGTATCCGTGAAATACACTATTATGAAAATAAATTTATGAATACCTTGATCGGAATTAAATTCCTCATAAGGAAAAATTAGTAGATCACAACGGTGTGTCCGAAATATTTTTAGGACATCCGTACATGAACAATTAACGACCAAACACGATCAAACATGATCAAAATTGGTCATATGGCTAGGGCCATTATCCAACGCCACGGATGGACTTCCAGCAAAGAAGAAAAAAAAAGAAAAGAAACAAAAAGAAAAGTAAAAAAGAGTAACGGATAAAGATTAAATATAATAATAATAATATAATAATAATAATAGTAATATAATAATAATAATATTATTATTATAATGATTAAAACATAAATATCATCCACAGTACCACCGACATAGGCTCTGTATAAAAGCCATCTCCGAGGCTTTCATTTTCATTCATTTTTCATTTGCTACCATATATTTCTATTTCGTTCGAGCACTCTGCGGTTGCATTGTTGGACTCTGGAAAATTGGGAGGAACGCATCAACATGAAGAGAATATTTTTCCCATCACTTTCATCGATTCAGAACGTGCTTGGGAGGTGGGTAATCCTAGACCTATTGTCTATGTGGTTTATTATGATGTTTTATGTATATTTATGTAAAAATATAACGTAGTAGATTTTATGTAGAAAATATAGATATGATGTGAAGATGATTTCATGTGGTTTTAATGTTAGAAAAATATAATTGTGCTGGTTGGAGCTGTGTGGGAAGTTTCAGTAACAAAGGAAACTCTGAGAAAATTTTACGAAATTGACGCTGCGAACTGAACTTGGCTCCAGGGTGCTAAGCGATGCGCCCAACGACACGTTGAGCGGCCTGCTGAGCGGTGCGTTGAGCTGTCCGCTGATGGCATGACCAGAAGACCTATGATTTTGACGCTCAAAGAGCCAAATTTTCACGTTATTCGACTGACTAAGCCTTGTCGTTCAAATAGCCATTAAAGAACTTAAGATTTTAGCTTTCCTACATATTCCAACAAGCACAAAGACTCAGAAAATGATATATGAAAATAACTGTAACTTTACTGTACTTATGTTAGTCGCATCATGAGGACTCGGTCGTCGTTACGACATAAAACGACTGTAGATAACTAGAGGTTATCACCTAATGTTATAAAAAGATCATAACTGAGCCTTAGGGAACAAGGATATCTTAAGAAGGTTCTGGCTACTGAGGGTTCGGGATACCTTGAAGAAAGTACGTAATTATATGATTAGGGTAATTCCCCTCTCTTGGCATGTCTACGGATAAGTCCCTCACCATTCCAGCAAGATGGATTGGTCAATGATGTTAATGAAAAGAAAGAAAGAAAGAAAGAAAGAAAGAAAGAAAGGAAAGACGAATGTATATGAGGGTGACATCACACCTAAGAGATGATAATGATGATGTATGTGTCCATGCCTGGTTGCGTCGAGAGGATGGGCCCCTTGCTATCCCACTAGGTGGATAGTTATCCCTATTGATAGCCAATAAATGGACCTTAGTTATCTATTGGTGGTTCGCAATACTCAAGTTAGAGCGCTGCCTGGTCGTCGTCAATATGGGAGTTAGAAGCAGGTTGTAACCGGAAGGCCACAGTTACAAAGGTGGAAGGATAAGAGGTAACAAGAAGGACGCGACCCCGGTCCCCTAATTCCACAAAGGCGTAAGAGAACCCCAAATTCCCTCTATGCCTAAGAGATGTGATGCATGTATATATATTTATGTATGTGAGTATGTATGACATGTAAGTACCGTCGAGAGAACGCTCGAGACGACCTCTATAAATGTTATAGATCAAACGGATGGAGTTAATAAGCACGAAGCCATAGATAATAAAAAGATTAGAGATTCCCCGTCACCTAGTAAACTAGATAAAGCTACTCAGGATTTAGGCAAATGATAATAATCAGTAGGAGTCGAGTATGTATGAAACGTAGAGATCTCCTGAGTGGCCTGGATCGTAACTGAGTAATGAAATGATAGATAGGACTCCGGATTCCCACTGAGAACGAATCGTTCTCACCCCTACTAATTTATGATTCCAGACGGGTACGACTCACACACCTGATAGGACGAGGCTTTGCGGGACGACTTGAGGTCTCGAAGCCGAAGGATTCCCGAGGAACAGCAGGAGCTACCCCTTACCACACAAGACGACGAGTATTGTTTGGGTTGTGTAACAGTTAAATGGCCTATATAGGCCATTAACGATTCTGTGTATTATGTGTAATTATGTATTATTATTCAAATGTGAAATTGCGTTATGGACCCCATGGTTGTGTATATATATATATATACTAGGAAATATTTTGCACGACCATCCCCTAAGCTAATTATTGCTGGTATATGTATATAACTCTTTGAACACACACGGCTTGTAATTTATGAATAAATAAAGAAAAGGAAAAAGTTTCAAAATGGTCCATATTTTTGAGTAAGAAATATTTGCAAACCTAAAAGTAGGGGCCAAAAGTAACCAGACCAAGGCAGATAACAACCCTATAATCAGTGTTACGACTATAGCGTAGACTGAACTTAGGGGTATTATATGCATCATGAGGACTCGGTTGTCATTAGCGCTTTAGGACCACTATAGATAATTAGAAAGCAATCACCTAATGTTTTAAAGATCATAATTGAATCCTAGGGAAAAAGTGATGTCTTAAAAAGGTCCCGACCACAGAGGGTCTGGTGAACCTTGAAGAAAGTACATAGCTATATGATTAGGGTTATCCTGTAACATCCCGATTTTTTCCCTTAGAAAGACTTCGCAAAATTCATAAATTTTCCTGACTACAAGTATAATGGAAATGATTATTTGGATGGGGAAAATTATTTATAAGGTTTATTTCCCTCAAACGTAGGTCAAAATAATGGATTCACGATCTCGCTGAACACAACGAGGTCCATGCTAATTTTTGGACAATACGGGAATGCCATCGGGTGCTAATGGGATCAGTAAAACATATACTTACAGAAATAAATGCCCAAATACTTTGCTTTGGCACGCCATCCTGACCAGGAAAATTCGTAGATTGCGGATACATGTTCGGAATATTTTTAAGATATCCGTACACGGGCAAATGGGAACCAAACGCGATCAAATGTGATCGAAACCGGACTGTAGGCCTAGATATTTTTCCTAATGCTTAGATATTTATAATAAAATAATAATATAATAATAATAATATATAATTAATAAATTAAGTAAAAGGCATCAGGGGGCCACGGCTATAAATAGGCCCCCTAGCCAGAAGTAATTCACTTCAACTTTTCCTTTAGTTTTCAAATTTCAAGTCTCGTTCGTGCACATCACGGAAGCGCTGCCGGACTCCAGAAAAATCCTTGGAGCACACCATTGTGACGGGGACTTTCTCCACATCAACCCTACAAATTCCGAATCTGCATAGAAAGTGTGTATTTGCATGTATTTGATTTGGAAAATACTTTGTAGAAAATATATAGAATAAGCTGGGAAAATGGTTTTTGGTAGTTTTGAGGGTGGAAAAACATAACTGTACTTGTTGGATCACCTAGAAAAGAGAAGTGAGGTTACGGAGAATGAACCTGTGGAAATATGTGAAAAATCTCTAGGTGAAGGAAGTTTTAACATAGTCATTCGAATGAATTCCCTTAGAGTCATTCGAATGAAAGAATTTAAAGGATTTATTCGAGTGAAAACCCTAAGCAATCGAATGGAAGAATTTTCATAATTCATTCTGATAACTAGACCCTAGTCATTTCAATGAAAGAAATTTAGGATTCATTCGGATGACTAAAACCCTAGACATTCGAATGCTCCCTGAAGAACTTGAGTTTTTAACCGTGCTATGGGATCCAACAAGTACAGATACGTATACTATTGTACTTAGAAGCATGCATCATGAGGAATCAGCTGTCATATGACTTAAGATGACCGTAGATAACTAGAAGTCATCACCTAACGTTTAAGAAGATCATAACTCAACAAAGATCTGTTAAGAAGGTTCTGGCCACCGAGGGCTTAGAAGACCTTAAACAAAGTACGTAGTTATATGATTAGGATAATCCCTTTCCCTTGGCACGTCCTACGGACACGCCCCTCACCAATTCAGCAAGCTGGATTGGTTAAGACCAACGCAGACCTATGCCTGATTACGATACCACGGGCATAGGCCTGAGTTTATAAAAGCAAGCACAGGCCTGACTATGAAGGCACATGCCTTAATATGATGAATAGCAGGCACAGACCTAGCTAAAGGGTGGATCCATCCCATGAATGAACAATGTTATGCGCGGTCAAGTCATAGGGCCGATCTCTCGCCAGATCGAGTCACACCAGATCCCATGAATGAACAATGTTATGCGCGGTCAAGTCATAGGGCCGACCTACGTGTCCACACCAGATCGAGTCATAGGGTCGATCCCTCGCCATCCCTTCAGTTGGGTGGTTGTACCTATCGTTGCTCGATGTCGTATGAATGTTCGTGGCTAGCTACCACGCCGGTCAAGAGCGCTGCTGGGTTGGCATGATAGGGAACGCAAAGAGGGTGTAGCCGCGACCACAGTTACACGGGTGAAAGGACTAAGAAGGACGCAGCCACAGGGCGCGTAAGAGAACCCCAGATCCCCTTCATGCATGAGATATATGAATGGATGAATGTATGTATGTATGTGACTATGTAGGTGAACAACTACATGCATTATTTATCTTCAAGGAAACTTCCTGAGACGACTAGTATGTAAACTAGAAGTGACGTAAGCGGGCGATTCTATATTGTCGTACTCAAGCAAATTAAGTTAATGAGCACGAAGCCTAGGTAATGTCAAGATTAGAAGCCCCAGTCACCTAGTAACTTAGATAAAGCTACTCAAGACTAGAATGTCTATTAATAATCAGTAGGGATATTAGTATACTTGTAAACCTAGAGATCCCCTGAGTGGCCTAGAGAATAACTGAGAAAAATGCGAGGCCCATGCTATGGTCTTACCTACTGAGAACCCTTTGTTCTCACCCCCACTTGTTTATGACTCTAGGGACTTATGACGACTCCTACTACGGGGACATAGACGAGATTTACGAGGAACAGTGAAGGACCCACTTGAGCAGGAGTTGTGCCTAGGGCTAATTGAGAGGTGTTCTGGTTAGCCCTGATAGTTGGAAGACATGTAGTATATTCTGTGGACTGGATAAATGTATATTATTGTAACAATTATATGACTGCTTGTAAGTGTATGTGGCGGACCTATTAGATGTTTATTCGACTATTATGAATAGTAGACTGTTAACCATTAAGCCTAAAGGCTTTATCTCTTGTATTTACTGTTCTTTCCACACACGACTCATATCTTATGCGATCTGCTATGAAACAAAATGTTTAAAATGGGTCCATATTTTCCTGAGGAGTTATTTTAAAAGAGTAGTAAGGGACTAAGAGTATTCCCACCAAGTAATAAACAACCTAGTGAGAATTGTGTACAACTTGAGTGTATGCAGTTAGCTAGGGGTGTTTCATTTGGTATCAGAGAAGTTTGGTCCGAGTGAGCCTGAGGACTAAGCTGCACTATGCTTCCGAGCATGATGCACGGTGTATACTCTACTAGGTTGTATGTGCTGAGATATGTGCACTAGTTTTTCTTTAGCCTGATCAACTCGGGATTTATGCAGGTGCAGTAGAGCAGCCATGCCACCCCGTAGAGATCCCATATAGCGAACTGACGAGACTACAAGGCTTGTGGATCTAGTTCATGCTTTGACCCGAGCGGCTGACCGCATGGCAGAAGTGACCATGCACAGGAATGCAACATTGACAGAGCAAGAGATGGATTCTAGAAAGTTTGTTGAATTTCTGAGGGTGAACCCCCTGTTTTTGATGGGACCATGGACCCGGATCAGGTGCACTACTGGTTAAGGAAGATTGAGGTAGGTCTTCCAGGACATCTCCTATACCGAATCACAAAAGTTTTGGTTCGCATCGCGAAGGTTAGAAGGCACCGCTAGGGAATGGTGGGATGTGACCCAGCTCTTATTGGAAAGAGAAGGGGTCTCGATTGCCTGGAGCCAATTCACTACGGCCTTTCTGAACAAGTACTTTCCCCGTGAACTCAGGGATCAGAAAGAGGTTGAATTCCTAGACCTTAAGTAGGGACGGATGACGGTCGCGGAATATACAGCCACATTCGAGAAGCTGTCCCGGTACTCCTGCACCTACCAGCTGAACCCCAATAAGGAATGGAAGTATGTGAAGTATCAGATGGGGTTGAGATCCGAGTTACAGATGTTCATCAACATGCTGGGGCTTCAGGACTATGCCACACTGGTAAATAAATGTTTGGTGCAGGAAGCAGCAGCGAAAAGCATGGCGGATGAGAGAAACGAGTGGTACAAGAGAAGGCTAGAGGGACAGGGAAGTTCCCAGCAGGAGTAGAGGAAGAAAGGATCCTTCCAAGCCCCGTTCATCCCCAAGGGAAGGGGATAGTACCTGCCGCCTCAACAACCAGGGCAGAAGGGAGTGTAGTATCAACCTCGACCAGGACCACCTAGAAGTGGGCATCCAGCAGTTAGGCCACCACAGTTGGGGGATGGCACAACTAGTTTTGGTCAAGGTTCTCGAGAAGTGCAGCCAGGAGGGGAGGCCCGACCACTGTGCCCGAAGTGTGGAAAGCCCCACTCAGGAGAATGCTATGCAGGGTAGAATGTGTGCTTCAGGTGCGAAAAAAAGGTCATTTTGCTAGGGAATGTAGAGCTCCACCCGCACCCCAACGCTAAGGCCGCGTCTTCACCATGGTAGCTGAAGAGGCCCAAGAAGAAGAAGGCCTAATCCAGGGTAAGTGACTAAATGGGAGAACATTAGTTGTGTTGTATGACTTAGGAGCTTCACACTCCTTTATATCCTACGATAGTGTAAAAGAGCTAAGCTTATCTCCCACAACATTACCGTACACACTGTATGTATCCACACCCACCTCACCACCGGTTAAGACTTGTCGGGTATGTCTACAGTGTTCATTCCAGCTGTAGGAAAGAAAGTTCGTAGCTGATTTAATTTGTCTTCTCCTAGTCGGACTGGACATGATACTAGGGATGGATTGGTTGAATGCCAATTAGGTTGTTCTTGACTGTGCCAGGAAATTAGTGACCTTTCCCCTACAGTCACCAGCCTACTAACCCCTGAGGAGGAGTTGCCAACTTTCTACTGCTGTTAGCTGGAAAATCAAGGTTATGTTTTGTTAGCATCCTCAGAAGTTGGGGCCACAAAGATGGAGATCGGGGTTATTCCTATAGTTTACGATTATCCGGATGTTTTCCCTAATGATATTCCGGAGTTCCCTCCGAAGTGGGAGGTAGAATTTTCAATTGACCTCTATTACGCCATATCATATGTCCCCACTGGAATTGCAGCAGTTGAAGAAGCAGTTGGAAGAATTAATGGGGAAGCTGAAACACCCTATCTAGCTAGTCCAAGCTTAAGTCACAAATCTGCCGACTAGGTTGTTATCTCTTTTAGTTGGGATAGTACTTAGTCCCGCTTATGAGTTTAAAAATACAGTTACCCAAAAATATGGAACCAATTTTTGACTTTTCTTTATACGTATCCTAGTACAAAATATGAGCCTAGTTCTTGATAGAACATATATTGTGAGTGGTAACGTAGCATACTTAACTGATATTAATTAGGTATATTTAACATTCATAGCAACCAAAGGTCCATGCCATATATTCACAAATAGTTACACATGTAATATTATATATGTTACGTACAATTACATAGTAGTACACGCATATAGCCTATTGACTAAGGACTAGTGCGAGATCTCTATCGTAACTCTGTTTTCCTTATTCCTCTGTCCATCTTCTTCAGTGCTGCTCATCCTTGTATTGCTTGCACTGTTCTGACATCCTCTGCATCCTGGTTGTGCTCGCCTAGAACCATAAAGGAGTGGGGGATGAGAACACTGCGTTCTCAGTGGGAAACCTTAATCGTCGTAACTCATTTCATACTCAATTATGATTCCGCCGCTCAGGGGTCTCTAGGTGTCACAGTTATACTATGGTCCTACTAGTTATTAATATCCATACTAAGCCTGAGCAGCTTTATCTATATTACTAGGTGATTAGGAAACCTATTCTTCATTATCTATGTCATTTGTTTGCTACTCTAATCCCTAACTTTTATACTGTCATACAATTCCACATAGCTACACTATGGTATCAAAATCATCATCATTTTGTTGAAAATCATTTTACTCCCGCGGTATATGAAACACCCCTAGCTAACTATTTACCGGTACATAGTAAACAATGCTCACTAGGTTATTTTCTTCTTTGGTTGGGTTACTTTTAGCCCCTACTTTTAGCTTGGAAAATATTTCTTACTTGAAAATATGGACCCATTTGAAAATTGTTCTGTTACTGTATCAGTTTGCAAATTAGGAGCCGTGTGTGATCAAGGAAACATATATATACAAATACTAACGCACTTGCCAGTTAAGATGGTGACAAGCTGGGGAAGTATAAATATACATATAAGCACAACCTCGGCCCAATATATAATTATACATTGTTTATTAATAAGTAATACACAAACAATTAACAAGAGTCGTAGGTCATAGTACAAAGTATCTGTCAACCTATTGCGAACGTCTTCACTTGGCTTCGACTGGGAACTGTCTTGTTGCGGTCGCTCATCGATCCCTTCGCTTTGCATACCTGGACCCATAAGGAGTGGGGGTGAGAACGCTTCGTTCTCAGTGGGAGTCTCTCGCGTTATCTATCATTCATTACTCCATTATCTTCCAGGCCACCCAGGAGATCTCTAGGTGTCATGCATGCTAAAATCCTATTGATTATTATCTTTGTCTAGGTCCTGAATGGCTTTATCTACTTTACTAGGTGATTGGATAACTAACCTTGTCATTACTTAGGCTTCGTGCTCATTAACTTGACGTTACTGCTAAAGACATAATAGTCGTCTTGGGTCGTTCCCTTGACAATACATAATGCATAACCATATATCCGTACATACATACATACATACTAATGCATAACCATATCTATACTCATACATACATACTTGCATACATACATACATTCATGCCTTTGCTCATACATATAAATACATAGTGCATGGGGGAAATTTGGGAATCTCTTACGCATACTGGCTCACCCGGGTTAGCGTCCTTCTTAGTCCTTACACCTTTGTAACCGTGGTCTCGGATTACAACCTCTTTCTTGCCACTATTGTATGGACCCGACAACGCTCTTTACCAGTATGGTAGCTAACCATGCAAGGCTCATAGGAGGTAATCATCGAATACAATAAGTGCAACCATCCCCTCTTTCTAGAATGGCGAGGGATCAAACCTATGTGTGATCAGGCGTGGACACGCTTAGATCGGCCCTATGGTTCGAACCGGTTCTGTTCTCTTTCATCTTTAAGGGGCCCCCTTAGTTCTTGTTTCATTTGTACAGACCTATGCCTGTTTTACATATATGGGCCTATGCCCGTTTCTCATCGTGATCAGGTCTCTTTCCCTGCATTGCTCATAGCCAATTCATCTTGCTGAATTGGCGAGGGGCGTGTCTATAAGAATTTGCCACGAGAATAGGGATTTCCTAATCATATAACTATTGACTCTGACTGAGGCCAGCCGAATCCTTGGTGATTGGCGCCTTAGTTCTCTACTTTATTTCCTAGGGTTCAATTATGCACCTTTAAATTTACGTGGATACCTCTAGTGATCTAGGGTCGTCCTAACTCTTATGACGGCCATTCCTCATGATGCATGCTCTTGTTACATAAAAGTACACATAACTATGCACGTTGGACCCCATAGAACCTTTAAAATCATAAGTTTCCTGTGAGCATTCGAATGAACAGGGTTTTAGCATTCGATTGATTCTTTCATTCGAATCCCTGGGGAGTGCAATCGATTGAAATCCTGCTCAGGCTTTCATTCGATTGAAAACCTCATGCATTCGACTGAAATCTCTCGGGAATTCATTCAAATCCCACAGTAAGAAAATCGCCCCAGAGAGCAACTTCTCCAGGGGTTTTCTGTGCGTAACATTTTCATCTCCACAGTGATCCAATCAGTACAGTTATGGTTTCAAAACCTCAAAATCCTCACAATCTAACTCCCACAACTCCTTTCCTATAGTTTGTACAAAAAGGTTTTTCACTCACATACACATAAATGCATATAAATAATCATTAAAAAAATCACATAGACAGTGGGTTTAGAGTTACCCACCTCGAAACGAGTTTCTGAACCGGTAGAAATGAAGAGAAAAATATCCTCTTCACGTGGGTGTGCTCATCCTATTTTTTCGGAGCCCGGTAGCGCTACCGCGATGTGCGCGAACAGAACCGAAACAGAGCAAAATAGAGAGGGAAATGAAGCAGCAGGCTTCGGTTGGCTTGCCTATTTATAGGCAGCCTCCCCTTCTACTGTGCTTGATATTTACATATGTTATTAATAGTATATTATTATATTATTATTATATTTCTTTCTCTGTTTCTCATCCTAGGAGGGGATGCATCTGTACATACATGTTATTACATATATATAATATATTTTGCTGATCGTTTCTTGTCGGGGGGACGTATATACATATGTATATATTATTTATTATTATTATATTACATCTTATAGATTACATATTATATATATTATATACGTATATATATGTATACGTTCGTAGTGGCCATCCGGCCACTGTAAGTATTATATATATTATAACTTTATATTATATATATATTATATTATATTATATTATTACATTATTATTTTAGAAAATATCTTAGCATAGGGATAACCATTAAGGTTTCCTGTACAATTTCGATCACATTTGATCGCTAGTCGCTCGTGTAGAAATATCCTAAAAATATTTCGGGCACATATCCGCGACCGATTAATTTCCCTGATCATAGTGGTATGTCAAGTTAAGGTATTCGTGAATTTATTGCCCGGAGGGTGATTTTCACAGATACCATAGGTACCTACCGAAATCCCGGTTTTCGGCGAAATTTAGCACGGACCTTGCGGCACCCTCTGCGAAATCGAGAAATAATTATTTGACTGGCATTTGGAAGCAATTAATTTTCCAAATAATTTTTCCAGTCCCAATAATCGCCTCTAATGTTCTTTTAATTACGCGAAATTATGATTTAAGCGAAATTTCCATAAGGGAAAAATTCGGGATGTTACAGTATAAGGCACGCCTTATTAGCGGTTCCACCCTCGTCCCTTGCAGCTGTGGCCACACCGCTACAACCACACTTTCAGCCTGCATCGTGGCGGCCAGGTCACGCTAACTTGAAGGATCTCACCTGGAAGGTCTTGACCCTGTAATTCTCACCAACCACGACCGAGGTGACCATCAAAAGGATGGCGATGGGGTCGGACCTACAACTTGACCAGGACTAAGACCTTCCCCAAAAGCCGAGCCCTCGGCCCTTCTAGAAGGGGTTTTTCCCGTCATCATCATCATCATCATCATGTGCACAGCTCAGTATTTGATGCAACAGTTCATATATAATAAACACAGTTCATCATCATCTTAAAGCAATCATATCCATTCATCATCTTAAAGCAACAATTATAACATTATAGCTCATGTCATCATCTTCATCATAGTTCTTGAAAGATCATCATCTTATATCCTAACATATAACACCACATAATTATAAGCATCTAACATACATCATATCAAACAATCATCATTATATGACATTAGTATATAACCTCCTATCATCATAAACATTTAACACATGTTATGTCACTTAACTTGTAGATATATCAAAACTGTTCATTAATAATATTCAGCGGATCCATGGATAATTGCAAGTGGTCTGGAAAGCTTTTCGTTAAATTATGTAACCTTGAATCTTTAGTCAGGCGGCTCAGTGCAAGCTCTAGCCCGCTCAGCACACAAGGCCACTCAACGCATACCTAACGAAGTCTGCTCAGCGCATAAGGCGGCTCAGCGCATACCTGACGAAATTCAGCTCAAAGTCTTGCAATTTTCCATGTTCTGCATGGTTACTCATGCTTCATTTTAAGAGAGTTTCTCTTAATATTTCCCATCATTTTTAACACATATAGATAACATAATTTCATACTCATTATCTTCATAAATATAAACAAATGTAAATCCACAATAAAAAACTGACGGCATGGACTAAAAATGAACAAAAAATTTTTTATAGGGACTAAAAACGAACAAAATTTTTTTACAGGGACTCAATCCAAACGAAAAATATTAGAGGGACCAAACACAATTTTTGATATTACAAGGACTAAAAATTTGTTTAACCCTTAAAAAATTGGGTTATGCCATGTGGCGAAGTTAGATAGGGAGTAAAAATTAGCGCTGTCCAACCCAAACTGACGGCAGGGACTATAAACGAACAAAATTTTTTTTATATGGGCTAATTCTTAACGAAAATTTTCGGAGGGACCAAACACAAACTTTTTGATATTACAGGAATTAAAAATTTAATTAACCCTTTTAAATCTATCAAATTTGTCCATGTAGTTAACAAATGTCAATCAAATTAGTCATATGCACGTCTACCTTAGGAATTAATTTGATTGACATCTGTCAACTATAGAGACGAATTTGATCGATTTAAAACTATGAACACAAATTTAATTGATGCTGTAAACTCTAAGAGGTTGATTTAATGTTTTATTCATCTTTTACCCTTGCTACCGCAAAATGAATGTCCATAATGATAACACATCAAAGAAGATTCCCCATTAATTCATGATATAACAGTTGGCAGTTACACGGTAAATTTATTGACTAACAAAACCATTTTCTTTAACCAAGTGTTATTAAATAACTCATTACATGTCAACGAAACTGAGAATAACATATGTAACTCCATAGTATTGTTAGGAAACTGGCGTAGTGCATAAATTTTGCTTCACCCTCTTGGCAAGCACCTCATATTTTGCCACTGCCTAATGTACTCATGACCATTGTCCTCTAACTCATTATATTGAGGGAGTAACAATCTTTGCTTGTTTAGAAGAAAAAAAAAAAACAAGCTTAACCAGACAGATATAGTGTATGCAATGAGTAAGATGGAACTAGTGGAGAGAGTTGTAGTTGCTCCTGAGAAATCCACACCCAATAAGCGAATGTTCTTGTCAAATATTGACCTGTCCCTTGTTGTTTACCAAGACTCTGTCTCCTTTTTCGATCCTCCAAGTAGCCAAATGAGCTTCTCCGAAATTTGTAACAAATTATACAGCGCACTCGGTAAAGTTCTTGTGCATTATGACTTTGTGGCTGGTCGGCTCGTGCCAAGTTTGGAGGAGAATCATCGGTTCGAAATCGATTGTAATGGTGCTGGCGTTGTGGTTGCTGCTGCAAGAACTGATAAAAAGTTGTGCGAACTTGGTGTTATTGCTGCACCAAATCAGGAGTTAAAGGAATTGATTGCTTTCTTGAAAGAAGAAGGCGAAGAAGAAATCGACCTGAAAGACAAACCCCTTCTATCCTCACAGGTTGATATCAGTTCTTTTGTGTTATAATGCAAACTCTGTTGCTTCCTTTAGCTTATACCTCTGCATGCCAATGTTTTTTTAAAAAAACACATTAACTAACTTGATCGGCTCACAAAATTTCTTCCACATCCATCCAATTTAATATTCTCTCCGACTGTATGGTTAAATGCAAAGGTATAATAATAAATAACCTTCGGTTAAGCCACACAATCTTGATTTCTATTTTATTAGCGCCCAAAATATTATTAATAAAACGAAAAAAAAATTGGAAATAAGTGCTCATTTTAGTTACGTTACTTGTTGCTATTACATTTTTTCAAAAATGTTACATGTACACCCAATTTCATACACCCACACATACACCATTGATAATGCACAAACTCTATTCTCACGAGTGCACAAACATTACAAACTTGTAAATGATACTCTCAACTATATTTAATTAAGTACACAGACATTACATGAGTTAAAGCACAAACTTTATGCATATAAATACGAGGTGTATGTATGGTGTATGATTTTTAGTGTACCTGTAGCAGAACTCTACATTTCTTTTTTTTTTTTTGTTGTTTCGTGACAGCTGACACAGTTTGCATGCGGAAGTTTGGCGCTAGCTTCTCGCTACAACCACTGCATACTGGACGGCATAGCAATCAGAGATTTCGAGGTGAACCTGGCAGCACTAACGCGCGGCGACTCCCTCGTCATAGTTCCCAATTCAGACAGGACACTGCTGAGAGCTCGAAACCCTCTAAAGATAAGCCACCCACATTTCGAGTATTCAAAATCCACCGACGCCGAAAACGTGTTCAGCGCTCGCGGTTCCAGCAGCGCCAAAACCGCGCGACCCGAGCCGAAAACCAAGGCTCGCGCGCTCCACCTGTCGCGCGAGCAAATCGCGGGCTTCAAAACGAAAGCCGCGCAGGACGGCGGCCTAAAGAACGCCACCACGTTCCAAGTCGTCGCCGCGAAAATATGGAAGGCGAGGAGCGTCGCGACGAAGATGGCAGAGGACAAGGTGTCCACGATGCTGTTTCCGGTCGATGCCAGGAAGAGGGTCTCTCCGGAGCTTCCGAACGGTTTTGCGGGGAACGCGCTGGTGCCTGGCTTCGCAAGAGCAACGGTGAAGGAGCTCATGGAATTGGAGGATGCTCGCCTTGTCAGGAAGGTGCAAGAAGGGATCGAGAGGCTGGACGACGAGTACATTAAGTCGGGGATAGATTGGTTGGAACTGAACGGAGGGGTGCCTTGCGGGGAAGATAGTTTCTCCTTGGTGGCGTGGTGGCGGTTGGGGCTAGAGGACGAGCGTTTTGCGTGGGGTAGGCTGAAATGGGCGACTCCGCTAGCGGTTAAGCCTGGTTTGGTCATGCTGTTACCCGGGCAACAAGGTGAAGGGGGGCTTAGTGTATGCCTGGATTTGCTTGAGGATCAGATGCTCGAGTTTCGCCGGATCATGCTAGAAGCTTGAGATTATTATGTTGTTATGCATTTCTATGAGTTGGCCTAGGATATGTAGTCAGTCAATGCCACAATAATAATTGTCGTAGCTCAATTGATGCGATGGAATATATATTCTATAATAAAATTATTTTGCACTACCCTTACTTATTATATTTTACCGGAAATATCATGTTTTATCAATTTAGTTCATCTTTTTTAAAAGAAGTTTTAATTTCTTTAGTTCTTCAAAAATTATTTTTACTAGGGACTTGCTCGTGCGTTTATGATATAAACCTTGTTATTGAAGTTTTTAAAAAAAATATGATTATGATATTATTAAGTTTATATTTAAAATTGGTAAACACGAAAAAAATTTAAAATGTTTTATGATGTTATTTTGATAAAAAAAAAATTATTACTATTAACATGTAAAATAGTTAAATATTTTGAAATTGAATATCATATGTTTGGTTACTTTGAAAAAAAATATGATTTTTATTATTTGAAGAGGAGAAAGATAATTAGGTTTGCGGTCAAAGTTGGTCTAAGGTGAATAAGGAGATGAAGTAGGTTAGTGGTTTTTTTTTTTTGAAACATATATTGACATCCTAAAAAAAATCAAGAAATAAAACATTAATGCGATGAAAACTTTTTAAGATTGACAAAAATTTTAATATAGACAATATTCATATAGTATAATTTCCCTAAAAATATTTCATGATTTTCTAGCATTATCTTAATTAAATTAATCTATTCTTAAATGTTGATGTACACATACAACTGTATATGTTTGAAGACAGATCTTCTAATAAATAACGATATTAAAAAGAATATGTCTTCAACAATTATTTATAGTCATTGTATTACTGTAACTTTAATGACTAATAATAAAAAATATAATATTTAGTTAAACATATAAAAAATATAATTAAAAAAAAGCAAAATGAAACCTTTAAAAATATTAAAATTATGATTGTTAAATTATCATTTAATAAGTATGTTATTTGAAAGAAAAAAAAAAGCATAAGTTCATTCATAATAATAGATAATTATTCAAATAACATAATAGAAATATCATAAATATAACATAGAAAAAGAACTAGTAAAGCAAAAATGTTGCATAAAAGAAAAAAAACAAAACACACACGAAGGTAATACAATATTAAACAATATCATTTATAAAATATATTTGATAGGTGAAAAATTATTGACAAAAAAAAGAGTCCATTGAAATAAACATTACCTACAACTCAAATTATTTAACATACACCGAAAAGAATAATGTTAAAAACTCAAAGTAAAACACAACACAAAAAAAAAAACAAAAAAGAACTCAAAGTAAATAAAAAAAAATAGAGAAGAAAAAATGATCTTGCATATAAACACTACACCAAAAAAGGCTTTTTGTGGCGGTTAGAAAAGCATTAGCGGTAGTTCTGAACCGCTGCTTGAAGCAAACCTTGGCTGCGATTGTATGAAAGATCATTGGGTTGTAAAAATCACGGATCTTCAGGTCAGACCGCTCAGCGCGAGCCTGGCCTGTAAGCTTGGCGTGAGCCTAGCGTGGGCGCCTAGCGTTGCTCATGGTCAGGACGCCTGGCATGGCTGGTTAGGGCGCCTGGCGTGCTGATTTCCCCAGCGTCAGTTTCGTAAACTTTCTCAAAATTTTCGTCCCACACAGTTCCAATCAGCACTGTTATATTTTTTTAACATCCAAACTACTCAAAATCATTTTGACAACTTTATCCCTTTATTTTTCACATAAAATCTACTACGTTATATTTTCACATAAACACACATAAAATATCATAATAAACCACATAGACAGTGGGTCTAAGATTATCCATTTCCTAAACGCTTTCTGATCGATGGAAAGTGATGAGGGAAATGTCCTCTTCACGATGGTGTGCTCCTCCTATTTTTCCTAGGTCCGGTAGTGTAACTGCGATGTGCTCGAACGGAACCGACGGAGTAACCTTCTAATTTTCTTTCTTACCTTCTGAAGCATTTGGGGGGGTATTTATAGGTAGGGCTAGGCCCCCTGCTTCCGTTTTCTTTTTCTTTTTTTCTTTATTTTTTTATAAATTATAATATAATATTATTATTTTTAGAAAATATCTAGCTTATGGATAAGCTTCAGGGTTCCCGGCTCAGTTTCGATCAAGTTTGATCGCTTTTGGTCATTTTTTGCGCGTGACGGATATCCTAAAAATATTCCGAACATGTATCTGCGATCTACTAATTTCCCTGATCATAGCGGTATATCAGGTTAAGGTATTCGTGAATTTATTGCCCAAAGGGTAATTTTCACAGATACCTCAGGCGCCCACCGAAATTTCGGTTTTCGGCGAAATTTAGCACGGACCTTACTACACCTCGCGAGATCGAGAAACAATTATTGGACTGGTGTTTGTAAGCAATTATCGTTCCAAATAATATTTCCAGTCCAAATAATTGCCTTTAACTTGCTTTAAACTAAGTAAAATTAGGGTTTAAGCAAAATCTTCGTAAGGGAAGGTTCGGGATGTTACATGTCACTTGTCCGATTCGACGACAGCTGACTCCCCAGACGCATGACGATGAAGCAAGACCTTCCATGAGCCAACAAGGGCTATTCACCATCACAAAGTCCACCAGGGTATTGGAAGAAGAGGATGACTCACCGGTCTACAATTCCCTGGCAAAAGAAGAAAAGGACGTGGATGATGAGGACCTAGGGGAGGAGGAGGAGGAAGCAGAAGAAGAGGATGAAGACCCAGAGGAGGATCTAGAAGAAGATACGTGAAGTACTTTGTGAAAGTATTCTAAGCAGCGTATCTAAGCAGGTCTATCGTGAAGTACTTTGTATATGCTAAACAAGTAGTGTAGGTTAATGTATTTTAGATGTAAGTTATATAACGTTGTCTGTGTAATGACTATTATATGACTATGTAATAAATATCAATGATGTTGCTGATGGACCAAATGTGTGACACTACCTTGGTAGTTGCTTGTTTAATCAGTTTTGATTACTATAGTATTTGTGCTAGAACTGTTAAGCCTCAAGGCTCTATCGCTTGTACTATAAGTTCTATTCTACGCGTGGCTCATACTTTACACATTAAACAATGAAGGGGAAAAGTTTTAAATTGGTCCCTATTTTATGTAATGAGTAATTTCAAAAGTAACAAAGGACTAAAAGTATTCCTACCAAAGTAATTAACAACCTAGTAAGCAATGCTTATGACTTAATCATAAGCTAGCTAACTAAGGGTGTTACAAAAGGCCTCTAATGGTCACTGGTTTATCCTTGTGGTAATTGATTATTTAGTGGGTAGAGGTTGCCTCATATGTAATACCCTAGCTAGCTGCTTACGCTTAAATCGTAAACAATGCTCACTAGGTTGTTATCTGTTTTGGTTGGAAAACCTTTAGTCCTATAAGGTCTTTGAAAACACCCTTTGCTTAAAAGTATGGACCAATTTGAAACTTTTCTCAATTTATTTACGGAATATGAGCCATGCGTCGAGAATGAAACATATATTGCAAGCGATAGAGCCTTGAGGCTTAACGATTATACACATAATATATGTGTAAGCATGGCAATTATAGCAAACATTAACAAACAACTAACACAATGGTTCAACAAGATGGTCCTTATACATCATTTCACATTTAAGTTCATTACATAGTTTAATACTGCAAATAATATACATATATCATAGAGACTAATGGAACACTACTCAATTCAGTCAGTACAAAATATCAATCATGGTAGACGATAAAGATCGTGCTGCTGCCCGGAGAATCTGGCATTCGATTCTCCTCGGGGTCTTCCTCCTCGTCACAGTTCTCTTCCATGGGGTCTTCATCATCTGAGTCACCTTCGAGGCTAGCTGGCGTATGATCACGGGGGTGACCCACTTCCTTGTGGTTTGTCGAATGAGTAGACCCAGATACTCTGGTGGGGGTGCCACGTTGGGGACTGAGTTCGGATCCATCACTACATCTTTGTCATATGGCGCGAGCTCATTCTCTTCAATGACGATGGGAGCGGAGGGATGAACGCTTGTACCTATAGGTGGGTTTGGAGAGGGAGTAAGGGATGGCAGAGGAACGCTTGGGACATCAACAGGTAAGTAAGAAGAGGTCTCTGTGATGATCCCCGTGCGGGGTTAGTCCACCAGTTCACGCTCAGGATCCTGATCCCGTTGCTCGTCGGGATACTCGCCATCTGCTGCTGGAGTCATAAATGAATGGGGATGAGAACACTGTGTTCTCAGGGAAACCCTAGGCATAGAACTATTTGTCTTTGGTTCGATATTGATCTAGGCCGTTCAGGAGGTCTCTAAGTGTCACAATATACTAAAGTTCCAACTTATTTTATAGCGGCTTTATCTACTTTACTAGGTGACTAGGGAGTTCTATCTTTATATTACCTATTAAGGCTGTATAATCATGCTTTCTATTAATTATTTGTATAGTCTATATCTCATAGAGGTCTTTATGAAGACCTAATGCCTTACATTCATCATATACACACATCACATACTTATGCATGAAGGGGATCGGGGAACTCTCTTACGTGCCCTGTCAAGGTCTCCTATCGCAGTAGCATCCTTCTTTTCTTTTTTGTGTCCATCATTCCCCTTTGTACACCGTGGGACCATCATCCCCGTTCGGTGTACAACCTACTCCTTTTCCGTATATTTGACAACTAGGTAGAGCTCATACCTGTGTGGTAGTGAACCACAAATGCATTTAGCATAATAATAATGATAGGGAATGACCATCTAGTTCACGGGATGGTGAGGGGCCACCATTTCGACATTACCAGGGGTGGACTTGTACTTTGTGACACTTTATGACTTTCTTAACTTGACTTCTCGCACTCTTAGTGACTCTGACTTGCTCTTATAACGTAACCCTACTCTTTGGGACTCATATTTGTAACATCCCGCTTTTTCCCCTTAGTAAAAACTTTGTAAAAATAAATAAAATAATGTATAAATGAATTTAGAAAGGAGAAAAACATTACAAATGTATCTCTTAGTGAAAGTTCCCCCGAATAGCTGCTCGTATAGCCTTTTGTAGGAATTAACCTCTCGAGGTCAGTAGAAATTATTTTGTGGGGTATTTCCAAATTCTGCTGACACTCAAATGATTCTTCTCGACCCCTAGAGATGGATGAAAAACCTAAATTGTCGGTAAAACGGAAATCGGTTCGGTTTCGGACGATTCCGCGGACACTAGAACGGTCCCGTTTGGCCCCATTTAGCTAGTAGAACTGAGCAGAGGGCCTCAAGTCATGGGAAATCATACCTTATGGAGGAAAGATTACCAAATCCCTAGGATTAACCCCAAACTGCTACTAGGAAGCTTTGGCGATCGCAGAAATGCAAGCGAAACGGTTGTCTGCGGACACAAGAGCTTAATAACGAGTCAAAGGTATCTGTGAAAAATACTCCTCCAGAGAAAAATTCACAAATTCCTTAAAGCATTAATATTCCCACGATGAGGGAAATTAGAGGATCGTGATGGTATAAGCGGAATATTTTTTGGACAACCGTGCGCGACACACCGAGACTGCGAACGACCAAACATGCGCGAAACGGGAATGGGAGGCACAAAATCTGCACTCCCCCACGTGAATTAATCTGATTTCTGAGGAAAATATTAAAAAATTCAAACACTATTCATTGATGTGACATTAGGATTATCTTTTGAATTAATTAATTATTAAAGAAAATAGAAATGGCAAATTGTAAATATGCCTAGGGGTAAAAAGGTAATTTTAAGGGAAAAATTTTTGGCTATAAATAGCCCCCCTATATTCAGAAAATTTGAAGAGAGAAATTCTCTCTGGAGCTAGAGGAAACTCTGCCCGTGTGCGCCGCGGTTACACTGCAAAAACTCTGCCGGAAGCTCGGATCGTGCTCAAGGCTTAGAGGACTACTTCCCCACGCCTCTGTCATCACCGAACAGCCCCCAAAGGTGGGTAACTCTATTTTTCTCACCTCCTTGGTGGTTGGATGTGTTTATGTGTGTGTGTGTATGCTTCTATGTATGTATGTGTATGTATATTAGATCTTTGGCTAGGATTGTATGATGATTCTGAAGGGTCCTGTG
The DNA here is from genome assembly GCA_003254905.1 of Nissolia schottii. Taxonomy (NCBI): domain Eukaryota; kingdom Viridiplantae; phylum Streptophyta; class Magnoliopsida; order Fabales; family Fabaceae; genus Nissolia; species Nissolia schottii. Next base: position 20,109 of record QANU01026214.1, on the reverse strand, counting down.
ACCTGGACTAGTTAGTTTTATGAAGGTTAGAATATGTGTAAAAACCTCAAGAGGGGTCCATGAGAAAAGAAGGAAAGAAAGCAAGAAAAACAAAGGTGCAGGTTTCAGTTTTGCCCAGGAACCACTGAGCGGTCATGGACGCCGCTGAGCGAAGTGAAAAGAAAACATTTTTAAACACGTGAACTCCAGGGCGCTGAGTGGCCATAGGAGCCACTGAGCGGCCTGAAGATCACTGGGACTTAGGATGAAAAATATTTTGAAAAACTGGGCCTCAGACTACTGAGCGGTACGGCTTACCGCTGAGCGAACTGAGGGCTCAGATCGCTGAGCGAACCAAGGGTTCTGCTGAACGGCCTGAGACTTGAAGGTCTCGTGGAGGCTGTCTTGAGGCACATAGTCCAACAAGTTATGATTTAAGTGATGTGTATGATTAAAGTATATGAACTATGTGATGTAAAATGTAGATTCCATGCATTATAATTATTTGAGGTAATATGTTAGCATTACATGCATCATGTTAAGGTACTTTTAGAGGACTAGAAGTTAATCACATAATGAGTAAAGATTATAATTGAATTGAACCTAAGGGAACAAGTCATGCCATGATATGTGCAAAGAAAGGAAAGAAAAGAAGAAATTGCTATGAGAAAGTAAAGATGATGAGATGATGAAATACTACGAGAACAGGTAAAGGACGTGACGTCACAAGGTCCATATGACATGCCCACTTCAGTAGAGTAAAAAAAGGGCATACTGAAGGTGGAAGCCCGCCACAGGTGGTGTCGCAAGGGCATACCTGGAGGTGTGCGGTTACCACGCCTAGCACTGTCGAAAGAGGGCATGCTAAGGTGGGGGTACGATACCAGCCCACTTCTGAGGTGTCGAAAGAGGGCACGCGGAAGGTGGAAGCCCACCGCAGGTAAGTCGAAAGAGGGCCTGTCTGGGGGTGTGAGGTTATCCCGTCAGGCACTGTCACAAGAGGGCATGCCATGGTGGGGATAACGAGTACCACGCTTGGTTGAGTCGTGAGGGTCGACCCCTCACTATCCCAGCAGTTGAATAGTTGTTCATATGTTGGTCAATGCATTCCTCCTATGAGCTTTACGTTGTTAGCTACCACACCTGTTAGAGCGCTGTCGGGTCGTCAACGATGATGAACACAAGGAGGTTATAGTCAAGGCCACGGCTACAAGAGTGTAAGGGCTCAAAGATGAATGTATGAAAGATGATAGTATCAAAGATAAAAGTATGAAATATGAAAGTATGAAAGAAAGCAAGAAAGATCTAAAGTATGTGATATGTGCATGAATGTATGTATGTGATGTATGTATGAAAGTATGAATAAGTAAGAAGATAATTAGATATCAGGTAGGTACCGTCAAGAGAACGCTCGAGACGGTCTAGGTATAGGTAAAGTTAAGAAGCACGAGAACTTAGCTAAGAAAGATTAGTTCCCCTATCACTTAGTAACATAGATAAAGCCGTTCAGGACTTTAGGAAAGATAATAATCAGTAGAGATGTTAGTATGCATGTTCACTTAGAAACCCCTGAGCAGCCTGGAGTATAACTAAATGAACCACGAGATCCCAAGGCTACAGTTTTCCACTGAGAACCTACCGTTCTCACCCCCACTGCCTTATGACTCCAGGGACATGTGATGACTCGTACTACGAGAGTGTTACAGTTAGCCCTCGCATTTTGAGGACATGTATGGTATATATTGAACATGTTGCTTGTATATTACTTATTGTAATAATAACTATATGACTCTTTGTGATGGACCAAATGGATGTACAATTTATGTTTTGCTATTACTAGACTGTTGATCGTTAAGCCTTAATGGCTCTACCGTTTGTATTAATTGTTCCTTCTGACGCATGGCTCCTATTTTTATGAAATAATTTATATAATGGAAAGGTTTGAAATCGGTCCTTATTTTCCTAAACCACTATTTTCCAGAAATTCATAATGGACTATAAGTATTCCCACCAGGTAGTAAACAACCTAGTGAGCTTTGCATACGACTTAAGCGTATGCGGTTAGCTAGGGTGTTTCACCTAGCGCTACCTATCGTTCCATTATTCCGTTATATTCCAGGCCACTCAGGAGATCTCTAGGTGTTCGTGCATACTACATTCCTACTTATTATTATCTTTTGTCTAAGTCCTGAGTAGCTTTATCTACTTTACTAGGTGATCAAGGAATCTAATCTTGCTTTACTTACTCTTAGGTTCTTACGCTTTCTATTCCTGACTGCCATACACTTACGTGACGTAACTGTGGATACTAACACATGCATGCAGACATACTCGACTGTTCATCATGCATATGTTGCGCGGGATCATTCCACCATGCTTGCCAAGCATGGGACAGTTCATCATGCACTTCGGGCATGGTATCAATTTAGTGGACTGTTCATCTTGCCGATGAGGCACGATATCAATGCATGGATTGTTCATCACACCCTCTAGCATGGTATCGTATCGTTTAGCATTTCGACTCATGTCACACCTCCTCGTACACCTCAGGACCGTTGTCCCCATGGCGATGCACGACCTACCTTCACTGTCTGTTCCTCGAGGCAACAAAACTCCACCCCCTTCCTAGGTGGCGAGGGGCCGCCTCCATGAGGGCTAAGCCGGAAGTGGACCGTATACCCGTTTACTCTTTCGATCACCATTCTTTCGTACCATTGACCATACTCACATTTATCTTTTCCTTTAGACTATACTCTCATTCCCTGGGTTCAATTATGATCTTTGTCGTCATTAGGTGATAACCTCTAGTTATCTACAGTCCTCATGATGTATGCTTTCGTAAACACAATAAATCCAAGTATTTGCATATACAATTTCCTAAGGTTCTCTGCTTGTTGGAAACATGCAGCCCAAGACAAATTTCATAAACATTTATTCCATGGCCTAGGTTAGCTCGGCGACCTAGAGTTTCCTGGGTTGTATAATAGCCCTGAGAACTCCCAGTTCACTTTATCGCCCTTGTACAGGTTCCCATGGAACAACCACGGTCCCCCTTGGGTCCACTTAGCGGTCCCTGAAGCCATCCATGTCACAGAGTTTCATTTCAAATCCATTTTCTAAACCATTCTTCAGGTCGTTCAGCTGTTCCGTGGGGCCGCTCAGCAGTCCCTGTAGTCACCTAGGCCACCACGTGATTTTTAAAACACTTTGGGGGATTCAGTCCCTAGGCCGCTCAGTGTTTCATGGAGCTGCTCAGCGGTCTGGGCGTGACCTAGGGCTCCCCCTTTGATACTTTGCTTCTCTGTACACTCGTTCCCATGGCCACTTCTTAGGATTTTTCCACAAGTTCCAACAACCATAAAAAAACAATATTCATCCAACAGAACAAATCAAAACTATCTAAACATCATAACCTAGCATTTCTAACATAATGCAACATAAGAGCATACAAGCAAAGAAATCACATAGAAGCCACCAAGGAGGTGAGCAAGCTTAGGTTTACCCACTTTCTTGAAGTCGTGGGGAGGATTAGGAGGGTAAGGTGAGGTTTCCCTAGAGTGTGTGGCTTTCCTGGCTAGCTCTCCAGCTTTCGGCAGCGCCACGGCAGGGTCTCAGGGCAGAAGGAATTTTGAGCAGAGATTTGGAGAAGATGAGAAAGTGTGAAAATGAAGAATAATGGGGGGCTATTTATAGGCTAGGAGCCGTGGGTTTTTGGCTGATTTGGGCCACAAATTAATTTGGAAAAAGAAAAAGGAAAAAGAAATTAAAATAAACGGATAAGAATGATGAGTCAGCGCTTAGTCAGCTTTGACTTTTTGACTGAAATATGTGGTTGTGGTGAGGAGAGAGAAAACATGGGAGATCTGATTTACCTTGGTCGTGGGGCCCACTTTCCAGTCCTGTTTGATCGTATTCTGTCATACGTTGTCCGGGTGGTTCGCGTACGGCAGTCCGAAAAATATTTCGGTCGTCTTTCCGCTATCTCCTAATTTTTCTAGTGAAGTTTTGGGGCTAAGCTAAGGTATTTGTAACTTTTTCCTCCGTAAGGGTATATTTCCCAGAGACTTTAGACTCTCCACTAAACTATGGTAGCTAAGATGAATTGATCTAGTGTGTGCAGAATTTTTAGCAAACGAGCAGAATTTTTCACAAACGAGCATAATTTTTCCTACAGACGTTTTTGCCTAAGGGTTCTTGTTCTTAACTCTCTAGCCTTTAGAGAATATTTATATGCGTTTATTTGGCAATATTTCACTAAGGAAAAAAGCGATATGTTACAGCTATGGCTTCTTGGTCTTGGAAATGCTTATGGAAAGAAAATGTGAAGAAAAAGAAGATGAAGATGGAGAGTGGGAGCTGATGGCTTCGGTTTGGAGGGAGGATTTTTGTGGAAAATTCGATTAAAATAGATTAAGTATAGTGATGGATGAATAGTGTAAGGTATGGCCTTGGGTAAGGTTGTGTAAGAGAGTGGTTAGTGGGTTTTTCGGGGTATGGTGTTGAATTGGAGTGTTTCAGCCGTGCATGTGCTGATTTTTCAACCAAAAATTGGTTCATGTTTGGTCGTGTTTGGTTATTAACTGTCCATGTACGTGTATGCCCACGTGCGCGAAAAATTAACGGTTACCGTAAAAATTATCTAAACATTACACATCATACAAACACTTAAAATAAGGAATTTATTTAATCTAAGGTACTCATAATTTTTCTTTCGTAAAAGTGTATTTTACGGGTACCTTCGACATGTAATTAAATTCCAACGACGACCGAAAAACGGTTCGGATCTCACGAAATTCCGCAAGATCACGAAATAATTATTTTGACTGGTATTTTTAGAAAATAAATTTTGTGATTTAATTTTCCAGTTTAAATAAATGGCTCGTATATTTCTTTATTACGCGAAATGCTCTTTAAGGAAAAAGTGGGATGTTACACATCAATTAATAAATTTATATAAAAGATTGTTCCCTTTCGATCCCTCCTCCAGCTATGATATGTAGGACTTAAATTCCATAGCAGCAACCTTACATTATTAATTTACAAGCACATGTAGAAAGAAATTTGCTATCTAGCTAGAGGCACTCCAAGGGAGGATTTGGAAACCTTTTCCTATCAGTACAATAGTCATAAGTTATATACTTGTGCTTTACATGTTCATATTGTCTTTGTCGTGTAGGGTCCAAATGCCAAAACTTTGGAGTATTCCACCAGTATTTATCAGAAGAGCAATTTTGGCTTGTTGCGTCTTGAAATTGACAACCATCAAGATCGAAACCTTGAAAGTTTGCTTTAAATGGAGCATAGCTCCAATTGGTTTTTGTTTTTCCTCCATTTGTTGCCCAGCTATCTCCATCCCATAGAGTTGCTTGAATTCTCATTGGCTTTGATGGGTAACCTACTCCAATACTGCTTTTATTCTTGTGCACCCTAATGGGTATATTGTCCACATAAAACCTGCCAATCTTAATATTTGATTAGTTATACTATAATTATAATGCTACATACATAGTTTGTATTAAAAATTAATATCAAATAATTCATTTGTATCTTCATCCTACAACATAAACTTCTATGTGAGATAATTTATAACATGGTTCTGTGATCAAGTTAATTGGTCAAACATTCAATCCATGTTGTCAGCTATTCTTCTAAATAAATAAGTTAAATTTTAACAAGGTAGATGAACTTATATGGTGATGACTTTGATGCACCGTGTATAATCTGGTGCGTGACATACCTTGCTAAAAAGTAACGGTGTACATCGTGTGTTTTTTCATTAAATGAGATGAGCGGTTGTAAAGTGAACTTGGTTAATGGCCTCCATTTCTTAGGCAAATTATTTAATTATTTGTTCAAACTATGGATGTTAGAATTTGTTAAATATTAACATGTCGGTTCATAATAAAAACCTCATTAACTGTACGGATAGCTTAATTTCACAATTATTTTTGTTGTCTCGGCCGGGGCTCATGCAACAGAGGATTGTGGTTTGATGAAGGAGAATCCAATGTACTTTGGTGAGTAATTAACGAAAGGAATTTCGTGGATTATCGTTTTAAGAGGGATTTCTCTGTAAAAGAGGGTGGTGTTTTTTATCTGCTAAAAGACAACGTGTAATACGTAGTGGAGGCGAGTTGTCGGAAATACGTTGAAGAAGAGGTGGGTTTTATACCATCTGGAATTTCTTCTATTAGTGGTTAGTAAATTAAAAATTCGTGTGAATTTTGCATTGTACCTTCGTCATTGTTATTTGAGATTTGTGGAACAAAAAAGAGATATAGGTGGGTTTCCATAAGTTTTAGGGAAATTAGGACTCAAATGATAGGGGTTAAAAGATTGAATTGAGTGGAATATGACAAAGAACATGTAATTGATCCAATGAATAAACTTGCAATCGATCAATGTTATGAGTTTAGGTCAAAGATGGGGCGAGGATAGCGGAAAGCAGTAGAAGGTCTTGTTGTAAGAGTATTAAATTTTAATTTATTTATTAATATTTTATTGTATTATTCCAAATTTTTTGTTTGTATGAGACATTGGGCCAGAGGGCCCAAGCAATGTTCTGTAAAGGCTTAGCCCCACGCAAGGTGGTTGTAGTATGAACAAATATTGATATTTGGAGCTATTAGATGAGAAGACGACATGAGAAGATGGTGGGTGGGTGATGGTGGCACTTATAGTTGGGTTGTCGTTGTGGTGGACTTGCTGGAGATACTTACACTTAAAAATTGTTTTGATAAATTAAAAATTATTTAAAAAACGAGTCTTGACCAGCTTAACAGGTTATAAAAAGAGAATGTTGTCCACCCTAGGGACAACTAGTGCATGAGACACCAAACATATCTAGTGCATTGTAGCCGTTGCCAAACTTGTACTCTTAAATTTTGGAAAGATGATTCATGATAACTTGGATAATATTGCTTCTAACTATATTCGTAATTTTTTTAAATAATGTAGTATTTAAAAATTATAATAACAATCAAGTCTTATCCTATTGGATAAGATTGTTTATATCGAGGTTATAGTATAACGTACTGTGGATTAATAAGGAGCAACCAATAAAAATTTATCTAACGTATTTAGTGAAGCATATCCAAGGAGAATGAAGGATCGACAAGGAGAGATCAGGAGTGGGAAGAAGGAATAGAGGATCAAACACAATCCTAGCTAATGTCGATTGAAATTGAAAAAGGTTAAGACTTTGAGGCGACATAGAGTGAATTCTAGAAAATAGCCAAAGGGTAACAAGTTACCGATAAACAAGGTGATCCAAGGTGAAGTTTGTAAGGATAGATAACCTTGCCTGACTCAAGAATAGCATGGCCGATAAAAGCGCAAAGCTTATCGGGATGTCTGTGAAGTTGTTCAAGGAATGGAGTTGTTTATCAAATATTTATGACATTTGAGAGGGTTGAGGATATGATGTAAGCATTAGGTGCAACGAAGGACCTCGTCTTAAATCATTTTGATGTTATTAGACCTCTTGGTCCCTGGTGGAGGTTTGCCAAACCAGAAGAACTTGGTTCGCATGCCACGAGGTTCCACCACACGTGTGGTCAGAATATAATTTCAAGCAGATTCTTGATGCATGGGGGGAGGTGGTGTGTGTTGATGAAGAAATGTTACGGGGTTGTTACGGACTAGGCCTCTCAGCCCATTCCGCGGTAATACTAAAACTGGCCCACTAAGCATGACCCGTCCGCATATTGGCCACCCGAGCCCACTAACAGACCTGTCATCTGCCATCCACAGAACCTCATCAGAAAAGACCCTCTTAGCTCCCCCGCGGAGATCACTCCGCATTATGAAGAACCCGTAACCCCAGCGAGCCAGACTCCGTGATCCTCGGAAACCGACTGAGAAGAATCATCGCAAATAGCGAGGAAATCAGGCAACCCACCAGGCATATAAGCACGGCCAATCCGCTAGGTAAAAGGTCAAACTCTAACCCATCATTTTCACTCCCTTCCTCGAACACCACCTGACTTAGGCATCGGAGTCCTTGCAGGTACCCCGCCGGTCCAGACGTCCTACGTGGAGCTCCAGAACCCGATTGTACCACCTCCGGTACAGGGGTCAATCAATGAACGTAACGCAGATCCTAATTGATACCAGTGCGATCGATTCACCAGATTAATGAATTGCTACATTTTGAAGTGGGGAATAAGGTGTGAAAAGTTTATGTTAAGGAAGTGAGTGACGATGAATGCAATTTCCATAGGAAGGGAAAGGTTAGGAGTGGTTTAGTGGGTTCTAAAACTAGTGGGGTTGGGTGATGTGGAGGCCAACTAAAAACAGCAAACAATGGTCCATGGGGTGAGAAGGACATATTAAAGTTGATGGGAGACAACAAAGATGTGAGGGCGAATGAAGCGATTAATTTCTCAATGGCAGCAAAGAGGACGGAGACAAGATATTAGGAGCTCGTCCAATGGACAACACTTTTATAATACCTACGTTGCACCAAAAGTTCAAATTTTAATTTAAATAATAGGAGCCCACACAATTTAATTATCTTTGCACCAGAGAGGGAAGAATTTATAAACGAAAACTCATGCGTTTCACCTAACGGATGCCGCATTTGGCGGGGTGGGGGAAGAAACGCTAATCCTACACATAACTAAAGCCGTATCACCGAGTGCTTGCTTTTCTGCACAAGGATACGTGAATTCTATCTTGTCATGTAACTGAAACCATCTTTTGCGCTTAGATTTTCGTTAACTATGAAAAAATTGTGAGAATTCGACTTTTGTTTCTACAGAAATACCAGAGGCGGAATTTTCTGATGAATTTGAGAGAGAGCACATTTCGTGTGGCAGAAACACAGCTCCCCGAGACAGAAATTGAAGAAGAGGAGGAGGTGGCGTCACGCAACATCCACGAGACAAAAGCTAATCCAACGGAAAAAAAAGCAAAGGAGACTGTGGTTTAGGGTTAGTTTCTAATTCAGATGATACAATTGTGTTAATTGATTTTCTGGCAGAGAATAAACAACACGCATGGCTCGCGCGCAAATCCACGAATTGAATCTCAAGGACGGTTAGGGGGTAGGCGATAAGTTCAGGTCCTTCCTTCTTTGACTAAATGAAGTTGTTAGCTTGGAACGTGCGGGGGTTGGGGGCTCCATGGGAAGTAGTAATGATGAACAAGGTGATTACAAAGAAAGATATTGTTTTTGTGGGAATTGCAAAAACAATAAAATCATATATTAATCAGTTTATGGTGAAGAAATTAACTGTGGGGCCAAGATTATATATCTCATGGGCTATGGTTAGTGTCGTTAATGGAGGTCTATTATGTATGTAGCATAATACCTTTTTATCTGAAGCAACTGTTGTGATAAGGATTAGGTGGATATGAATGCAAGGGGTCATTTTCTAGAGGAGTTATGCTATACGTACGCCAAAAATCATACACTATACATACACCTCGTACTTATATACATAAAGTTTGTGTTTTAACTCATGTAATGTTTGTGCACTTAATTAAGTATAGTTGGGAGTATCATTTACAAGTTTGTAATGTTTGTGCACCCGTGAGAATAAAGTTTGTGCATTATTAATGGTGTATGTATGGGTGTATGAAATTGGGTATACATGTAACATTTTTGTTTTTTAGAGTGATTTTGAATGTGCATTTTGCATGGTGTATGGAATTGGGGTGCATACGAGTGAAGAGCATACGAGGCTTCGGGAGAAACTGAAGCATATTCGCAGGGTGTGGCAGATGTGACCATGATTTTCTGTGGTGACTTTAATGAAGTTTTATAGCCTGAGGAGCATTGTGGAGGAAGCATACCACTACTAGAAATTTGACTATTACCGTCGACATTACCTTCGATATTTTATGGTATTATCGTCGGCAATTAGTATTACTGTCGGTATCAAGTTAGCGGTAAAGTAATCGATGGTAATCAAGTTAGCGTCGGTTAGGCATATACGACACTAGAAGTATGATGAAGTTTCGTGATAGGGTCCAAGAGTTGGGGCGCTATGATTTTCCAGTTATTAGACACAAGTATATGTGGTATGGGGGTACCTCTTGTAGTAGGCAAGATCATATTATGGTTGACTCTGAGTTGTCGTTTAAATTTCCAAGTTTGAAGGTGTCGGGTTTGAACCGGGAATTGCTTAATGATTTCCCATTGTTTTTGGATGAGAAGGTTTTAAATTGAAGTTCCAAACCACTCAGGAATCTTGATATATGGATCTCACATGAGAGTTTCCACACTCTTGTTAAAGAAGAATGGAAGAAATTGAAAAATAATTAAGATATATGAGAAATTCAGAGAGATTAAGAAACTGATCAGAGCATGGAATTAATGTGAATTTGCGATTATCGATGATAAGATTAGAGTGATAGAGTAATAGGTGAAGGGTATTGACGTAGTGGAACAAGATGGGGGGCAGATGATGATACATGATATCTACTTTAAAAAAAAAAATTTTAAAAAAAAACAACCCTTATCGACTACTTTAACTATTGATTTTCCTTATAAATGACAAATCGATTTCGCTTCATATGTTTTGTTCACCATTTATTATTGGAACTTTGATGACTTGGCCCACATAAAATGGCTTCAATTTATGTCGAGTTAAATTTATATCTTACATCCGAAACAACTTCAAGCAAAATACAGGAAAAAGTTGATGTTCAATTGCTATCTTTCTTCCAAAAAAAATTTGCACAAACTTATAGGAAAGTTCTTTAATGACTTATAAATCACAGCAAGAGAGTCAAAGCGTGCATCTTACACAATTTGATGCTGGTTCCAAAGAATCTTATAGCTGTGAAAATCCGCCGTGGGGTCAAACCAGAGGCGAAGTCTTTGTTCTCTGTTCCCTTGGCCATCTGCAAATACATTAGTCTGTAACCTGTATGGCTTCCCTTCTCTGTTACCCAAGAATTCAAAGTCTAACTCGTCGTGTCTATCTCCTTGTGAAGTTAGCTGCATCCAAGGCATGATGAATAATTAAATAATGAATCCTGATTCACGTACACTAAAAAAATATACACCATACATACACCTTATATTTATATACATAAAGTTTGTGTTTTAATACCTGTAATGTTTGTGCACTTAATTAAGTATAATTGAGAATATCATCTATAAGTTTATAATGTACGTTTGTGCATTCATGAGAATAAAGTTTGTGCATTATTAATGGTGTATGTATGGGTGTATAAAATTGGGTGTACATGTAGAATTTTGTTAAATAATATATATCCTCTAGAATTAAGATTAAGCATAAAGGAGAATGTTTCTCGTTTTGTTTTTTAGTGTAACATTTTACATTAGCGCATGTAATGCATTTTCACCGGGACGAGGAATCAAAGTTGAAAGAACTCACATAGAAAGCCGTGACAACTCCTGCTGAGTTCCTATTTGGTACCTTGATCCTCAAACGAAATAAACCGGAGGCGTAGGTCATCTTGGAGGCAAAGCCAGATCCTTTATAATAGTGAGGAATAAACAAATTAAATTAGTATAAATAGAAGTGGCAAGCTATCTAGAGAACAATTAGTATATAATTATGGTAACTAATGAACAATTAGAAAGCCATAGTAAGTTTATCAAACTATAGTTTCTTGTTTAAACAATAGAAAGCGCATGAAGCCAAATTAACTACAAAAGGGCACCCTTGATTGTTTTGAGCAATTCCAACGATTAATGAACAATCAGTGTAGGGTTTCGTAGGATCCTGATAACTCAAGAGGTTGGAGAGAATAATACCCATATATATGATGGCAAGATCTGCCAAGAGAATAGCTAGTTTGCCCAAGAGAATGGCAAATTTGTAATCTTTAGTGTTGAGTTTTGTGTTTAGAAGTGTTGCGTTATGTTGTTGAGTGGTTGTGTTGCTGATCTGTTTGGTGGTAGGCATTGCTCATCTTCTTTAGAAGGGATTTTGAGCACTTATTAATTATAAAATAAAAATAAAAAATAAAAAAACCTGGGTTATATGATTTCGTTTCATTTCTATCGATGAATTTGACGATATTTTTTTTTAGCTGTACATAGTTGTGTACATTGGATAGATTTAAGTTAGGCATGTAAATGTAAAAAATGTGTTTAACATTAACACGAATAAAATTAAATTAACAACAGAAACAAGTGTCTATAAGAGAACCTATATACCAAACAAATGAGCCATTCTTATTTAAAAATTAAAATGCGTGATTTATAGGAAGAGTGGAACATTTTAACGTAAAGAGAGATTAAAAAAAACCAAACAAAAGGAGTTGCATGGGAATTAAGGGTGGTATTAACCTGATGAGTTGTCCATTGTGAGCTGAATTTCTTTTCCTTCGTTTAAAGTCACGACATGATTTTCACCCCAAATAACCTTATAGTTTTGATCGAAGCTTATTTCTGGTGTTTTGCTTCCTCGGGCAAGGGCAACATCGGCAATGAGAAGAATGAGGGAAATAAGTAGTATATAACCCATATCTAAGCTAAACCTAGCTAGGGTTTGAATTTGAAACTCTCAAGCACACTTTGAGGGCTATGGCTATTGTTGTTGGCCAAGTTCTACATCCACACACACATATATATACGTAATATGGTGGACCATAGAGACCATGGAAATGCATAAAGCTCCATGACATTGCCATTCAATACGCCATTGACTTTTCAATACTTCCATAATAAACCACATGGTTATGACTCACTAGTAGTTCGGAAGCAACATTATAGAGGTAACAGAATTGAGCGGCTAAGTTATTCGAGTTTGTAAACTTTATTGTTCGATGTACCAATATAAAGAAGCAACCTTATAAGTACCTACTTATTCATTAATAATTAAACTTGAACGAGAATATAGTTGAAAATAAATAAACTTGAAAAGAATATATATTGATCAGAAGCTAAGTCTCTTTCAAATTATTGAGGCGTGTGTGCATTAGAAAGTAAGTGGGCCGTTATATTCTTATATAAGGAAATATCATGTGCCACATATATATATAATCCCACAAGGTTTCAGCAATCATTCTTGAGCATTAAAATTTATTTCTGCATGTTTATCTCTTTTTAAATATTAAAACTAACATCATATATGAAAATGTTAATTTAATTTTTATTTCGTAAAGTTTAATAGTCTTTTAAGATAATTTAATAAATATACGGGGCCAAGTGTAACTTTATTAAATCTCATAGAAGGTCGTGTCTAATTTTTTCAAATTGAATTTTACATGCATCATTTATAATCTAACGTTATTATTCTCAAACGTTAAAGTTTACTTTTGTATATATGCTGTCTCTTTTCAAAGTTATTTGATAAAACATTGAAATTTTATTATTGTAAATTCTAACTTATGTAAATTCATTTTTATTTACTAAGGCGAGTGAGAGAAGAGAAGAGAGTTGAATTTGGACTATCAATTTAACCATAAGTAAAAACAACTACTAGAATATGATTGAACTACTAACTTATATATAAATTCTTTAAAGTATATATTTGCATAACTGTATAATAATTAATTAATCATGTATCAAAATATTATTTATTTATTTTTATTGATATTATATATTATTAAATTTATGCTTATAATACAAAAATTGGGGAAAAGTACTGGTATATATAAACCCACAAGATTCCAGCTCTTGCATTGTTGTACAATAAAAAATGATGTAATTGTCCAATTAGGAAAATATAGACATGCAAATAAAGCTTCAATTATTTGCATGGAGACTAGAGTATTATTTTAAAATGATCAAATTTGATTTAGCTCTTTTTTATTTTACAAAAAACTACAATTCTTTTTTCTATGCAACTTTGATACAATTATTTAGGTTTCTTTATGTCATAGTGTTTTGCTACGCTATCGTCAAATAAAGTGTACTTCAATTTTCCAATGTAAAGAGGGAGAAAAAGAAAGATTATGAACGGATAAGAGTTGGATTTTTTATTATATTTAAATATGAAGATATAAATAAAACTATATTATTTAAGTTAATTATTTAAAGGATATAAGTGCATTTTTAATTGCTTCTTAAATTTTTATATATTATTATTTAGGTAAGATTCTTAGAAAATCTAGATTAACGGTAATCAATTTTTACCCAATTTAAATCTTAAACATCTATTGCACTGCATCTTTAAATTAAGACCATATCACAATTTAATTTAACCACCTATACAAGATATCCGGTACCTATAAGACTCAAGACATTGTAGTAATTACCTAAAATTTTAGCAAAAAACCGACACGATATGGAATGACCATTACAAACTTTCAGATAACTTCAAATCTTCAACGGATTAGAGTCGTCAAGTAACAAAAAAATCAATAAAGATCCCGAATATCTGAGAGCAAAGACACCAAATATGTTGTATATTTGAAAAATTAAATGCCAGCTTGGGACCATCCCCTACACGGAATTGATTGTTGATCCAAAGCCATATCTTGGTAATCAGATTTGCAGGAGTCCAAGGCTGAGAGTACCCTGCAAGCTTTCTCAAATAGGCAATCAATGCATCTAATATTATCTTGAGACATGTTATGTGTATAACCCAAAATTTGTCAACGATTGTCCCTAATATACCTTTTTTTTTTTCATATTTTTTATTTTTTCTCTCTTCTTCCCCAATCTCTCATCATTTTTTTTTTTCGTTTTCATCTTATTCTTTATGAATTTAAGAGTTTTCATTTTTCATTTCAATCATATTCATTGATTTTTTTTAAGTTTGTGCATGCGTGTTCAGAAGTTTGTGCATGTCTGATCGGTCAAAAGTTTATGCATGTATGTAGAAAATTGTACATTATTCTTCAAAAGTTTGTGCATGTGAGCACAAAAGTTTTCTTCTTCATCTTCGTTTATGTAACATCCTGTTTTTTCCTTAGTAAAGATTTCGCATAATAAATAAACATACGAGTAATTTCATTAGACTAGAAATTTAAATACCCAATTTTATTTCCCAAAAATGCCCGTTAAGGTAAAGTTCGCAGTCTACGAAATTTCGCAAGATCCGGATTAATTATCTTTCGTTACCGAAATTTAATCACGTATCGAAGGTATCCGTAAAATACATTTTTATGAAAATAAATTTACGAATACCTTGGATTGACTTAAATTTCTCATTAGAAAAATTAGTAGATCAAGATGGTGTATTCAGATAATTTTTAGGACATCCGTACACGAACCGCTAACGACCAAACACGAGCGAACACGATCAAAATTGTGCATAAAAATTTATGCGCATACACGGTCACTATAATACTCAAGGCCACCTTGCATGGTCAAAAATTCAAAGATGCATGAGTCATATGGTGAGTCATGGGATTATGTCATTGCTTACATCATCAATTCAATTTAATTTTCATTTTAATTTTTGCCAAAATTGGCTTGAAGAGCACGACCAAGAGGCCTATATATATACCCCACCGTGGCACTTGAATTGTACATGCAAGTGTCCCCATAACTACGTTCCACTCACACACTTTATCGTTACACCAAGGAAGCAGAAACACTGAACCTCATTATACAAGCCTTACCACGATTTTCCCATAGTCTTCTCACCACCTTGTGCTATTAAATTTCCTTGTTTTCTTAAGGAAAACCCTAGCCTACATACCCTAGAACTAGTTTTGTAGCAAGTCACAGGAGCACCCGAGACACCAGGGCTCTTTAGGGTTTCTACGCAAAGTTTTCCGGAACCACTTGGAAACGTTTCGACAAGTGGGTAAACTTAGTAAGATCACTACCTTAGTGATTTATATTTGAATATTGCGATGTATATGTTGTTTTATTTGCTGTTGTTTGCCTGGAAAACTACTAGTAAACATCTGTGACTCTGTCAGGATTTAGGTTTGAAATAGAAAAAGATTAAGTTTGAGTAGGAACTATGGGCTGGGATTTTTTTAATGAAAAACTAACATCATTTTTGGAATCTACACCAAAAATCTAGTGGGGGTGTTAAGTTTTATGATTTTTGGAGTCCCCGACGAATTTCTCAAGCAAAACGAGTAAAAGGACGTTTTCAGGCGAACAAGGGAAAAATGGGAATTTTGTAAAAATAAACTGAAAATCTGGGTTTGTTTTCATGAAAAATGGGTTTATAGCTATCAAAAACCATAGGGTTATGTCTTGAGCCCTTCGGGCTTTTGATAACTAAAATTTCGAAGAAAATCGGGCTTTATTGGTAAAAAATGGTGTTTTGGGCAAAAAAAGCAAAATTGTAACTTCAAAATCTGGGTTTGTGGTCTTGAAAATGAGCTTAGAATTATCAAAAACCTTGGGATGAATTCCTGGGCCTTTTAGGTTTTTCATAACTGAAATTCTGACAGAAATCGGGAAGTTTGGGAAAAGCACGATAAATCCCCTGATAGGTAATACAAAGATTAGAATTTTTACCAAGTGGCTTCAAATACACAAGAGGGGGGGTGAATTGGGTATGTAGGTTATTTTTAAATTCTTTGGTTTGATGCTAATAAATCACCAAGTATCAATACAAATTATCAATGAATAAAGATAAAAATAATCTTGAGCATAAACAAATTAAAGAGTTAAGGGATAGAGAAGATGCAAACTCAATTATCCTGGTTCAACCACCCTTGTGATCTACCTCCAGTCCCCAAGCAATCCGCTCAAGATTTTTCCACTATTCTTCAAGCTTGAAACTTAGGTGCTTGATGACCTTTACAAGATGAGCACTCTACTTGAGCCTCAAAACAATTTCCCTTAGGGATACCACCCTAATCACTTGAGAGGGATACCTCACCCTCTTTACAAGAAAATGATTTGTGTTTGATTTGAAACTCTCTTGAAGAGTAGATAATACAATTTGAAGGCCTATAGATGTGTATGTATGAAACTCTCTCTTTTTCTCAAATAGATGGCTCAAAGAATTT
>QANU01026184.1:1900-28247 GCA_003254905.1 Nissolia schottii | reverse complement strand
TCCTTTACAACTCTTGAACGTCTTAAAGGCAAAGGAGACACCTCAAGTAGAGAAGAAGAAAGGAATGATGTACGTCAAGGTATGCATAAACAAGAAGTTAGTAAAAACCATGATCGACACAGGTGCTATGTAAATGGGGAAATATATGCACAAGAGGATAGTTAGGGAAATGAATGTAAATGAGGACAGCTAGGAAATGAGCCAGGAAATTAACATAGGAGGAATTATAGGGTGTGGGCAGCAGAAACATTAATCAGGGAATCATAAAGGAGAAATCACATGGTGTCAGTAGCAAAGAAATAAATTAGGATGACTAGGATAGAGAAAAGAGGAATGGCTACAACTAGCTATATATGGGAAAGAATCAAGCTAAACGGGGTAGGCAAGAACTAAGAGGAACTAGGAGGGCTAAGGGTCCCTTAATACCCAGGCTTGTTATTTATTTGTTCTCTTTCCTTTTTGCTATATTTCTACTTGTATTACTTGTGTCTGGTTTTGAGACTGAATGTCCCCATTGGAAATATCACTTCCTTTATTAATAAATAGTATTTTCAGTCTATATATTTGAGTAAATACCACGTTCCTATCAACTGGCATCAGAGCTCCTCAATCTTGGGGAGATGTGATGGTGTCGACACGCATTGCAATGGAGACAAGAATTAACGTGATGGAGATGGGGGAGTCTTGGAGTGGTCGAAAAAGGAAGAAGCTTCCAATTTTCGACAGAGATGATCTTGCTTATGGTTGGTGTAACCACCCTGCTAACTGTTGACACTATAGTCGTAAGCAATGGTTGTTAACTGCTTTGGTTGGGATACTTCGAGCCCCATATTTATCTTTGAAAATATTCATTTACTGAAAATATGGACCAATTTTAAGACTTTTTCCTTTCTTTATTAAAACAAATATGAGCCATGCGTGATCAAGAAGTCATACATATATAAGCATGCGATAGAGTCTAAGAGACTTAATCGCTTAACGGCACAATCGATACGTGTTCACAATAAATTCAGAGAGCATAATATTCATCCATGTAGGTCCAGAAATAGTTACACATTGATTGTACTAATACATNTACATGAGGAAGAACATGTGGATCCTTTACAACTCTTGAACGTCTTAAAGGCAAAGGAGACACCTCAAGTAGAGAAGAAGAAAGGGACGATGTACGTCAAGGTATGCATAAACGAGAAATCAGTAAAAGCCATGATCGACACAGGTGCTACACACAACTTCATCGCACCCAACGAGGCGAGAAATCTTGGGTTGGGAGTTGTGGAAAATAGTGGGTGGATCAAGGCTGTCAACTCCAGGGGACAACCTCTTAGTGGAGCTGCCAAAGGAGTAGAGACCTCTCTTGGCTCATGGAAGAGAGTTGTGGATTTCTCTATACCAATGAATGACTTCAAGATTGTCCTTTGGATAGACTTCTTAAGGAGTGCAAACGTGGTGCTTATGCCATATAGTGATGCAGCACGATATCTACACTCTAAAAGTCAAGAGATACTCAAGGGATGTCCTCAATGCAAGGGTTCAACAAGGTAGAGGTGACCTACTTGGCCACTTAAGGAGGATAACATGCCCGTCGTACAAGAGAAGTCCTCCCAAGTTAACAAGCAAACTTCGACCAAGGAAGGTGATGGATCAGAAGATCAAGGGTAAGAACACAAGAACTTATGTTAGTATCATGTAATTATTAAATTATTCAAATAAGAGAGGGTGTTAATTATGTTGTGGTAGCATAGAAGTTATTAATGCAAAATAATTGGGGAAATATATGCAAAAGAGGATAGCTAGGAAATGAGCCAGGAAATTAACATAGGAGGAATTATAGGGTGTGGGCAGCAGAAACATTAATCAGGGAATCATAAGGGAGAAATCACATGGTGTCAGTAGCAGAGAAATAAATTAGGATGACTAGGATAGAGAAAAGAGGAATGGTTACAACTAGCTATATATGGGAAAGAATCAAGCTAAACGGGGTAGGCAAGAACTAAGAGGAACTAGGAGGGCTAAGGGTCCCTTAATACCCAGGCTTGTTCTTTATTTGTTCTCTTTCCTTTTTGCTACATTTCTACTTGTATTACTTGTTTCTGGTTTTGAGACTGAATGTCCCCATTGGAAATATCACTTCCTTTATTAATAAACAGTATTTTCAGTCTATATATTTGAGTAAATACCAAGTTCCTATCAACTGGCATCAGAGCTCCTCAATATTGGGGAGATGTGATGGTGTCGACACACATTTCAATGGAGACAAGAATTAACGTGATGGAGATAAGGGAGTCTTGGAGTGGTCGAAAAAGGAAGAAGCTTCCAATTTTCGACAGAGACGATCTTGCTTATGGTTGGTGTAACACCCCTGCTAACTGCTTACACTATAGTCGTAAGCAATGCTCACAGGGTTGTTACCTGCTTTGGTTGGGATCACAAGCTTCCAATTTTCGACCGTATCCTCTTGATGCATAATAACATTCATATGGACATAATACACATTATCATGACACAGAATACATGACCATTTACCTCATACATGCATTAAGGTACGACAACAACTATCGGGACACTCATAACTTCTTTTTCCTTTGGAATTTTGACTATCGAATGCTCGATGAGTCCTAGACCTCATCCTAGGGTTTTCAATAGCTCTAAAATCAATTTTCACACATATAATTCCATATTTTATGCCCTAGGTTCAGCAATTGCAGATTCACTCCTTTTTCCCAAAGTACCATCTTTTAAGCAAATAACCCGTTTTTCGTTAGAATTTTTAATCAACCATTAACCGATGGACTCAAAGCTGGACCCTAAAGCTTTCCATAGTTCTGAACCCACTTTTTATGAAAACAAACCCAGATTTTTAATTTCTTTACCCGAAATTACAGTTCTGCCCCCATGAGCCCAAAATGTCATTTTTGCCCGAAAAACCGATTTTCCTTTGGAATTTTATTTCTCCATAACCCAATAGACTCAAGACTTGACCCTAAGTTTTCCCATAGCTCTGAACCCACTTTTTATGAAAATAAACCCAGATTTTTAATTTCTTTAGCTGAAATTACAGTTCTGCCCCCATAAGCCTAAAATGTCATTTTTGTCCCGAAAAACTGATTTTCGTTTGGAATTTTATTTCTCCATAACCCAATGGACTCAAGACTTGACCCTAAGGTTTTCCATAGCTCTAAACCCACTTTTCATGAAATCAAACCCAGATTTTTAGTCTCTTCACCCAAAATTACAGTTCTGCTCCCATATGCCTAAAATGTCATTTTTTCCCAAAAAACTGATTTTCCTTTGGAATTTTATTTCTCCATAACCCAATGGACTCAAGACTTGACCCCAAGGTTTTTAATATCTCTGAACCCATTTTTCATGATAATAAACCCAGATTTTCAACCCTTGTACCCAAAATTACAGATTTGCCCTTTTATGGTCAAAGTGCCATTTTTGTCCGGAAAACCGATTTCCTCCAAAATTTTAGTTTACCACAATCCAATGGACTCAAGTCTTGACCCCAAGTTGACCCCAAGGTTTTTGATATCTCTGAACCCATTTTTCATGAAAATAAACCCAGATTTTTAGTCTAAATGCCCGAAATTATAGAAATGACAATTTTGCCCTTTTATGCCCAAAACCTCATTTTTGCTCTATGTCACCTTTCCTCAAAACTCTTCCATGTACAACACAAAAAAACATTTTTTCACATACTCCAGCATTTATAAATCATATATTATCATCCTCAGATCACAAAATGGCACATGCATGCATCATCTACCAATTACCACAACATATGCTCATCAAGTCACATATACTCTTGCATGCAACATGCAAGCATGCATAGATCTCCAAGAAAATGATTAAATCATAACTTTACCCACAGATTTTTAACAACCAAAAAAATATATTTATCCAACTCAAAACATAAATAACACATGCAAAGCCATTTCAAGACATAAAACTCATATTTCACACATATCACCATATATCATTTGCATGCAACATGCAAGCACTTACAAATCACCAAGAAGGTGATTCAAACATAGTTTTACCCACTTGGTGAGTGTTGGTTTGGTGTGGTGTAGTGAGCTTGGGTTGAAGTCCAAGAAGCTTTGTTGCTCCAAAGCTTGAGATCCCTCTTTTTCCAAGTTGAATATTTTGAGAAATATGGAGGATGATGACTCGGTTTGGGGTGGGGGTTTGGTGAGGATGATGATGTTTATTTTCCTTGATGGTGAGTGAAGTAAAATGA
Organism: Nissolia schottii; assembly: GCA_003254905.1. NCBI lineage: Eukaryota > Viridiplantae > Streptophyta > Magnoliopsida > Fabales > Fabaceae > Nissolia > Nissolia schottii. The sequence goes on along the minus strand of QANU01026184.1, from coordinate 24,001 downwards.
AGGGAAAATATGAGGAAACTTGGCTATGGAATTCGGTTTTTGGCTAGGGAAAAATGGTGGGAGAATGCTTGATTTTTGGTCAAGAAGATGGTGGTTTTTTGGTGGCTTTTCTCCAAGCTTTCTTGAAGAGATTTTGGAGTGTCTTAGAAGGATGAAAGTGAGAGTGGAGAGGGCTGGTGGTTTCGGTTTTGGGGCTTGGAAGAGATGGCTAGAGTGTTTGTGTTCTTGCTTAGAGACTATGGTGTTTTCTTTGGGGAAGATTTGGCTTTGGTGATGAAGAGCAAATAAAGAATGGGAGAAGATAGAAGATGAGAAATCTGAAGGAGAGCTGATTGTGTGTGTGTGTGTTCGGTCTTGGGGAGGGTTTTTGGCCAAATTTGGAGTTAATTTACTTAGTGTAATGATGTGTAATTATGTTACCTTTTTGCCTTAGCCAATGCATGTCTCTTGTTTGGCCAAATGAGTAAGAAGTCTCATAATGGTGGGGGGTGGCAAGGCTGCAGCTGCAGCATGCACAGCCTAGGGGGGGATTTTTGGGGCAAATTTTTATTAAAAAGTGTTAAGGAAAATAGGTGTAATCATGCTACTTTTGAACAAGCCAATGCATGTTGTTTAAATGTGTTTTTTTGGTAGTATTTGGGGGAGAATTTTGCTCCCAAATCTGAAGAGGGTGCAGCACGTTTTTTGGGGGAGTTTTTGCTCCCGGACTGTGTGTGTTCGCTCGTGTTTGATCGTTAACTGTCCGGTTACGCGTGTGTACGCGCGTGCAAAAAGTTAACGATCGATCTAAAAATTATCTAAACATAATTTAATATTAATCAAACGCTAAAAATAAGAATTTGGGAGTTATATAGGATATTCCAAATTTTTTCGGGTAAAAAGTGTATTTTTACGGGTACTGCCGGTACGCGCTTAAATTTCCGGTAACGACCGAAAATTAGTACAAAAATCACTAAAAAATAAAATCATATTCTTCAAACAATTATAATGAGGAATTTAATTTTTACCTAAGGCACTTGCATTTTTTTTTAGGTTTATCAAATTTATTTTGCGAGTGCATTCCATACCTGTTAAATTCTGACGGCGACCGAGAATCGGCAATTTGACTAATATTTTTAGAAATATAATTTTCTTTTTAGAAATTTTCAATCAAAATAACTGGCTTGTGATTTATTAATTAGGCGAAATTCTTCTTAAGGAAGAACAGGATGTTATACTGTCTGCGTTGGTCTTAACCAATCCAACTTGCCGAATTGGTGAGGGGCGTGTCTGTAAGACGTGCCAAGGGAAACAGGGAAACATCCTAGTCATATAACTATACAATTTAACTAAGGTCTTCCCACTGGGGTCGGAACCTTCCTAGCTCATCTTCATTCCCTAGGATTCAATTATGATCTTTTTAGACTTTAAGTGATGACTTCTAGTTATCTACGATCGTCCTAACTCATACGACGGCTGATTCCTCATGATGCATGCTTCCATACACCATACACGTCCATCCGTACCCATTGGATCCCTTAGAACAGCTAAAGTTTCACTTTCTTCAAATTTCATTTGAATGACTAGGGTTTCATTCGAATGAAATCCTGCAAGTTCTTTCATTCGACTGAAAAGGGGATTCAATCGATTGAAAACCTCCAGAATTCTTTTATTCGAATGAATTGGGGATTCAATCGATTGAAATCCTAAAATTTTCTTTCATTCGATTGAATTAGGATTCAATCGAATGAAATCCTCAAAAATTCCCTCCGAGACTTCAATTCTCACTTTTCTCTAGAGACTTATCAAATCACTGTTCCTAGGGTTCCAATTAGTACAGTTACACGTTTTCCTTGTCAAAACCACGAAAAATCGTCTTTACCACATAACCTTCCTAATTTCTACTTATCGTTTCCACAGTCAAACATTTATAAAAACACATATGCAATCATAAATAAAACCACATAGACAGTGGGCTTAGGGTTACCTATCTCCAAAGCGCATTTTGGAGACGGTGAAAGTTGTGAGAAAATGCTCCCAATATCATTGGTGCGATCGTGCTATTTTTCCCTAAGTCCGGCAGCGTAACTATAGAGCGCAAGAGCGGAACAGAAATAAATTAAGCAGATGAATTTTCTCATGCTTGAGGAAAAGGGGGTTCTCTTACGCACACTGTGGCAGCGTCCTTCTTAGTTCATTATGTCCTTCCACCTTTGCAGCCGTGGCCGTCGACTACAACTTACACCCGTCCAACATGGGGAAGGGCGAGGGGCCTGCCCTTTCGACGTGACCAAGCGTGGACTCGTTCACTCGTTTCATTATGCCAACTACTTTGGGACATCTTGTACTTGCCACTACTTTGGGGCATGCTTTGTTTCATCTCGCCACTACTTTGGGGCGTGCTTGGTTTCATCTCGCCACTACTCTGGGGCGCATTACATTTCACAAGAATCTTAGCTCAGTTCTCAACCTGCGTTTAATCACTAACCAATCCGTCTTGCTAGACTGGTGAGGGGCGTGTCCATAGACGTGCCAAGAGATAGGATTTCCTAATAAATAGCTAAGTCATTTCTTCAAGGTATACCGGACCCTGTGTGGCCGGAACCCTCTCAGAAACTTACTTTTTCCCTAAGATTCAATTATGATCCTTTAAAACATTAGGTGATATTTCTAGTTATCTACAGTCATCCTAAGCCGTACGACGACTGAGTCCTCATGATGCATGCAAATGTACATACAATACCTTTTCAATTACTTCCCTATATCATTTTCTAAGTTTCCGCGCTGATTGGAACTTATAGGAAATCCAAAGTCTTAAGTTCTCTAGTGGTCATTCGAATTATATAGAGTGTTCATTCGAATCACACTGAAATTTGGCTCTCTGGGGTAAAATTGTTGAACCATTCGAATGACTAGGGTTTGGTCATTCGAATGACCTAGCCTTTTTACTCTTGGATGAGTAAAATTCATGGTTATTCAAATGACAATGCATAGTCATTTGAATGACCGTGTATAAAACTCATTCCCATCATGTTTTAACTTCTGTTTTCTCTCTGAAACTCACTTTTTACTGTCCATATGTTCTAATCAGCATAGTTATATTTTCCTAACATCAAAACCACTAAAAATCGTCCTTTCCATCATTATCTCTATAATTTCTACATAACAGTTCCTATTTTCCTTTCACAAAAACACACACATAAAATAACACATAAAATCACATAGACAGTGGGGGGGTCGGATTACCCACATCCAAACATGTTTGAAGACGGTGGAAGTGATGCGAAAATATCCCTAAGCACTACAGGACGATCCTGCTATTTTTCTTGAGACTGGTGGCGTAACCGTAGAGTGCATAACCGGAACTGGAACGCATGAAAACTGAAAGAAAAATAAATAGCAGAGCACTGAGGCCCTTGGCTATTTATAGCAATCAGAGGCGCTGCCTCTGTTTCTTTTAATTATTATTGTTATATTATATTATATATTATTATTGTATTATTACTTTTATTATTATATTTTATATATATATGTGTGTGTGTGTGTGTATGTGTGTTAATCTTATCCCTGCCACGAAGGAAGGGGATAAGCTTCACTTTACTTTAGCGCTCAGTATTAATTTTGATCATGGTTGATCGCGTTTTGTCGTGATTTGCTCGTGTGCCAATGTCCTAAAAATATTCTGGATATACCGTCGTGATCTACTAATTTTCCTTATTAGTAGTTTGAGCCCGGTTGAGGTATTCTTGGATTTGTTTTCTTATTAGTAATATTTTACGGACACTTTAGGTATTCAGAGAATTTCTAGATTAGATCGAAAATCGTCTGGTGTCTCGGGAAAATCCGCGAGATCGCAAAATCCTCGTTTTAATTGAGATTCTTACGAGTTAAATGTGATAATTTAATTTTATCGTATCGTATCCCTGATCGGCTTATAATTATTTATTACATGAAATATTTATAGGGGAAAAATCGGGATGTTACATTCCACCCCCATGAAGAAATTTAGCCCCAAAATTTTAGCGTTGCTAAAATCTTCAGGTTCTCTCCATACGATTAGGGTTTGAAGCATCATGGCTTGTGGGGGACCCTAGGTCCTACTGGAGCCCCTTTAGGTTTAACATTGTCTCATTATCAGTCATTCGAATGACCACAATTGTTCATGAGTCATTCAAATGACATATTATTAGTCTTTTGAATGACCATTGACTTCCTGAGTCATTCGAATGACTTACGGATTTCATTCGAATAACATGAATTTTTGCATTCGGGTTGGTGATTTTTGAGCAGTCATTCGAATGACTAGTCTCTAGTCATTCAATGACCTGCGATCTGCGGCTAATTTAAGCCCTTGTTCCTCTTCTTCTCTCATATTTCTTTCATTTCTCTTTACAAAAACAAAACCCTAGCAGAGCTCCTCCCTCCTCCCACTCTTCCCACTTGGTTTTCTGCAATTTTCCCAAAATTCCCTCTTCTTCCCTATACTTCCCCTTTTCTTTCTCCCTAATTTCCTAGGTTTTCCTTTGCCCTAGCCTCTCTTTCCCTCATTTTCTCCTTTTCTTTCACAAAATCTGAATTTCCTCTTCTTCCACCATGAGTCACTGTCCTTCTCGCCAACCATCTCGTACAAAGAATCCCGGGTCAACTCCGCCACCCAGCCTCCTTCATTGGTTCTCCTCAGAGGAGCAATGGCGTTGTTTTGAGATCAACTACAAGGAGCGAGACGTCATGGAGCCCAAAATCCTTGATCTCGCCACCTTCGAGGATGCTCTGGGTGATATTCTCTCTTTTTTGGATTCGACTAGTGTTTTAGGGTTTGCTAGTTTAGGTTTACCTGTTTACCCACACCTAGTTAGGGTATTTTATAGCAATTTACAGGTAAATGACAATGTCCTAGTCTTCGAAGTGAACGGAGTGCCACTGGAGATGACCCTAGAACAATTCGAGTCGATGATGAAGCTTTCGATGACAGGGAATAGCCTGTCGTCCGGCGTGTCGGATTGGGCGTTCGGCACAACAGGCGCTCCTTTCAATGAGGATTTAACCCTAGAGACAATTGTCCATACTAGGGCCAAGATTCACAAGAATAGGCCCAAGTCAGTGGCCTGCCGATAGATAAAAGGATCTACCACTACTTTCTGACCCACACCTTGGTCCCACAGAATAGAAATCATTCCATAATGACCAAGGATGACTGCTTGGTCCTTTGGGCTCTGGCAGAAGGGCATGAGCTGAATTGGGCATTATACGTGCTCCAGCACATGAGCCAAGCCCGCGTTTGGGGGAGTGCATGCCCTACGGGGTGTAGATCACCGCGATCCTGCGCCATTTCAGGATCCCTCTGGCAGGTATGTGTTTGGTTTAACCGCTTTTTACATTTTAGTCTTGTAAGCTAATTCCTTTGGTTATTTACTGACGTGCATTTCTGATGTTGATTTGTGGTGTAGGCGAGCTGAAGTGGACTTCCAAGGTTAACTGGAAGATCGATTCCGGTTGTCTTGCGAAGATGCACATCTTTGCAACTGAGGACAACCAGCTCATGTACGATGTTCCTCTGCGAGAGCGTGCAAGGAAAAGAGTGGCTCATTCCTCATCCACGGGCCAGTCCACCTCTACTATTGCTGTTGCAGAGCTTGAATCGGCGCCCGGCCTGTCCCAGGCGCATATGGATCTGCTTATGAGTCGCTTTGACTCTGTGAGCATTGACTTGTCGCGTCTAGAGAGATTGGAGAGGCTCATACTTTGGATGGACAGAGACATGGGCGCCGTCTGCTCTCATCTTGGCCTCCCGCGATTGGAGGATCCCTCGGAGATTGTCTCTCCTAGCTTTGGAGGTCCTTCGACTGTTGGAACTGCTTCTATGCCATGGACGAGGACACGACTTAGGGTTCGGACGATGAGGAATAGAGGATCGGGGTTTAGGGTTTAGGTAGTTTTGATTTCTTTGTCGTAGCTAAGCCTAGTTCGGGGAAAACTTTGTAACCTTTAAGGTTTAAAGCTTAGCTAACCCTAACTATCCTTTTGTAAATGAATGCATACTTAATGAAAATCGGCTCGGTTTATGGACTTGGTTATTTTACTTATGTTTATCTTACTTTTTTAGTGGTGTTCCTTCCGGTTCTGCTATTTGTGTTCATAGCATTTTAATGATTATGGATACAATTGAGGTGATGATTTGGGATTATGTCCAAAGGAATAAACCAAGCTAAGTGAACGGATCTATGGTTTAAAAACGTAAAATCCTCATGGGCAGGGTGAAATTGATCCTCCTGAGGATTTTCACGGGGCTTTTAAAATTCAGGTTCAATTCTGGGGAAGGAATTGGAATACAGAAGTATAAAGGTACAATAAATTGGGGAATTGGGAGGAATAATGCAATTGTTGCATTTCAGCTATAGTCATTCGAATGACTAGCTCTAAAGTCATTCGAATAACCTTCAAAATAACCGAGGCATTCGAATGACCATCTAGATCTTGAGGCATTCGAATGACCAATGGGTGGGTCATTCGAATGACCCAGGGCTAGTCATTCGAATGACTTGACTATTTTGCTCTCAGTTCAGAAAAATCAGTGATTCATTCGAATGACCATGACTTAGTGATAAGTGCCCAAATTACGCAATTTTGATCTATTAAAAAGGCATTTATTAGCTTATGTTTTTAAAGAATTATCTAATTTAAATCCCTATATTTTGTAGGTTTATAATATATTTTGGAAATAGATGCAAGCAGATTAAATGAAGAAGAATTCCACAAAAGAATGGAGCAAAAAGGGCAAAAATGGAAAAGAGCCAAAAATGAAGATTTAAGCAGAACCGCTCAGTGGTGGGCAAGGCATCGCTCAGCGCAAAAGGGAGAATCGATCAGCGGTAGTACCCTGGCCGCTGAACGAAAGTACGTCGACAGCAACTTGCACGCGGCGCATTTATTGTGCCAGCTGGAGCCAGCCTGGCATGGCGGCCCCACCATGACACGTCAGCGCCGCCCTGCAAAAAGTTGCCGGAGCATTTAATGAAGACACGTGAAATGATAAGCCGCTCAGCGATAAATTCAGTACCGCTCAGCGATAAAGCCGATATCGCTCAGCGGTGGCACTCAAACCGCTGAGCGAAGGCACCCAACTTTTGCCTATAAATAGAGGGAGGCCGAGGCATTCAAGAGGCATCCACCCATCCCCACTTCACTCACTCCATTCAGATTTCCACTTTCCATATTTCACTTAGGTTAGGTTTAGGAAGAAAGTTAGGGTTTAGAAGCTTTCCTTAAAGGAAGTGCTGCCGAATTGCCAACAGTTGTGAACCGTGGTGGACGTGTGGAGGCATTTCACCACTCTTCTCAACCTACCATTGCTCTAAACCCCTGTAAGTTTGTAACCTATCCATGACAATGGATAGCTAACTTTCTTTCATGTTGGGATTTGATGTGCTTTATTTCTTAATGTATCCATTGTAACTTATGATTATGATTTTATGAAGTCTTGTGATTTTAATGATTGATCTCATGCTTAATGCTAGCTTTTGTTAGTACTTTGATTCTTGATTTGAGACTTGCTCGTATGAACGAGAGTTATGCTAGTTAAGTTATAACCAGGTTAAGAACAATAGTGCTACGCTAAGCTTGATTTTATGCTTAAACATTGTGAACGAAAGTTACAATTATTTGAGCCTGACCTAGATCAATTCATTTAGTTCTTAATTGCCATAACTGGAACCGAGAACTAATCGCTTTAACACCCGCATTAACGACAAGGTACTTTGTTAAGTTTGTGCAAGACATTGACAATTTAATAAAGGAACTTGTGATCTTAACATGCTTGAGAAAGATGGTTAAGTTAAGAACTGGTGGCGAAAAAATCAACAAGACTCATAGGTCATATTTGGGTTAATGGTTGCATTGAGAAATATTGTCACTAAAATCCCAACATCTTTCTTTACCTGCCTAAAACTTAAAATCATTGTCGTTTTATATTTTACTTATTCTGCAAATTGTTCATTATTAATTTTCTCAACAAACAACCAAATCACTTCCCAAAGCTTAAAATAGTTCAACTCAAAGATATTTGTTTTAAACACAATCCCTGTGGATACAATTATACCCGAATGTACTGCAATTGGATTCCTCGTGAATCTGAAAGCTGTAAGAAGGATATATTAAATTAACGAGAGTGCAAACCCATTGCAAAAAGCTTTCAACACTTAGTCATTCGAATGACTCGAAACATTTACTCTCAATTTAGTAAAAATCAATGGTTCATTTGAATGATTGAGGCTAGTCATTCGAATGACCACAAGTCTGTTGTAGAAAAACAAGAGCATATTTAACACCATTCCATGCACCACCACTTAGAGCTTTCACCACAAATTCTAACAATCACAAGAAATATATTTTCACCTGCTAAACATCAACTAACACATGCATGCATTATTATCCAACATACATCACAAAATACAACATATCTTCATATATTAACATAAACTCACATAGATCACCAAGGAGGTGATTAGGCTAGGTTTTACCCACAAATCATCACAACAAGCCATATAGACAGTGGGAGGTCGGATTACCCACTTCCTAAGAGTTTTTGTTGATGGTGTGGGAGATGAGAAGAAGTTCCCACGAGTGCTTGGCTTTTCCCATGCTACGTTAGCATAATGCCAAAGTGCAAGAACGAAACGTATTTTGGAGAGAACGGGTGAATGAAAAATGAAAGTCATCGGTGGCTATTTATAGGCCTCATGGCCGAATAGTCTTGGCTGATTATAGCCAAAAATAAATAATAAAAGAAAGAAAATGAAAGGATAATTAGATGAGCTTAGGAGATAAGCTTTGTTGACTTTGGGCTTCTACCTTTGACTTGGTCAAGTGTGTGTGTGTAAACCGTGAGAGGGTGTGTGTGTCTCGTGAGACTTGGCTGATGGCAAAGCCATGTGGATTGGTTTTCACTCGTGTTTGATCGTGTTCCATCGTTAATCGCTCATGTACGGCTGTCCTAAAAATTATCCGAACACACCATCGCGATCTGCTAATTTTTCTAATAAGGAATTTAAGTCAATCCAAGTTATTTGTAAATTTATTTTCATAAAAGTGTTCTTTACAGATACCTTTGATACAAGATTAAATTCTGGTGACGAAAGGAAATTAATCTGGTGTCTGCGGATTTTCGCGAAATCGCGAACTGTTACCTTTACGAACATTTCTAATGGAGTTTGTAATTTTAACTTCCTTTTCTAAATAAAAGGTTCGTACATGAATTTATTACGCGAAATCTTTGCTAAGGGAAAAAGCGGGATGTTACACAAGTCGTATGGGGAATGGGTAAACTGGAAGAACAGACATGGGAGCTTGAAGCTGACATGCGGAGAGAATACCCGAAATTATTCGAAGGTAATGAAATTTCGTGGGCGAAATTTTTCTAAGAGGGTGGAATTGTAACACTCCAGTTTCTTTAGAAATTATTCCGTAAAATAGATAAATAAATAAATTGATTTACTAGGACATAGAATTTAAAATTATTATGATATTTTCCAAAAGTAGCAACAAGGATAATAATTTAGGGTCCTCGCGAAATCCCGTGAGCCCCGAAATATTATCTTTCCTCGTCAGAATTAAATTTTATATTAAAGGTATCATTGAGAGTTACTTTTATAAAAGTTGACTCATATATACTCTTAATTAATTTAAATACATCCTTAAAAAAATTAATAGATCATGTTTTAGTGCTCAAAAACTTCTATAGGGCACCCATTTTATCACCATGCATGCATGGCCATTTTGTGGCACAAGGCCACGACATGGCCCCACCAGCCACGCAACACACACACACGCACCATTTGAAGCCATCACGGCTCCCTCACCTAAGCATATCACACACACACACCACTCACCATACCTTGCACTATTCCATGAAAATAAACATGTAAGCCATTATATATAATTTTTTTCATTTCCGTTTCCTTTCTTCAGTAAGTCCACGACTTCTTATTTATTCCCTTCTCTATCCGAACTCCTCACTATCATCCTCCCAAATCTCGATTTCCCTTGCTACTAGTAGTCTTTACATTTCCTTCTCTCAATTCATTTTCCCTTGCAAAATCGTGGCCTCCCTCATCTCTTTCTCAAGCTTTCATTCATTCCCATTTCCATCCTTCATCAAATTCTTTTTCCCTTCAAAGACCCAAGCCAAACTCGTAGCCTCCCTTCCCTTACTCTCCATCCAAATTTCCTCACATTCATCCTCTCAAGTTCTCCTGTCATTTTCCTTTGCTCTCGTGGCCTTTTCACTTCTTTCTCTCAAAGTTTTTCCTCCATTTTCCCTTGCCCATTCGTTATTTCTCTTTCATTTCTCTCAAAGCTCTATCAAACAAGACAAAGCAAGCATGCATGCAAGCAAAGCACAAGCAAGACAAGCCACCAACACCACCACAATTCCCCTCTCAACACCGTAGCCACACAAAGAAAAACTCACCACCGTAGCCACCATCAAAGCCGCCACCATCACCTCCCTTAGAAGGCCTTGCATGCAAGCCTTGGACACTCACCAAGGCCCTCCAAAAAATTATCTCACCGTTGGTTAATTCTTCAAGCTTTTCTTCAAGTGTGGGTAATCCGAAAAACCCAATACTTGAGTGGTTTTGTGAATGAATGTTTGCCTTATAAATTAACTAGTTGTGCTGTTGAAAAATTGAGTTGTGCCATTGTGTTTTTGGGTGTATGTGGGTCCATGTGTGTGTATGGTGATTCGGTAGAGTATGTGAGTGCAAGAGAGTAAGATTCTGAGGGTGCATGTGTGTGTATAGTGTTCAGTTAGCAAGTATGGGTGTTAAGGTTGAGTTTTGAGAGTGCATGTGCATGTATGTGTGTGGTGTTCGGTTTTGGGTGTGTGAGAGTGCATGTGACAATATGTGAGGTTGGTTTGAAGTGTAAGTGTAAGTGTGCTATGGTGGGTGTATGTAAGTAAAGATGGATTAAAGTATTTTGACGTGACAGTGCAGTAGCGATAAGGTGTATGCATACGTGAGAAGAAGTGTATGTGCATTAGTGTGTGAGTCCATGGTGGGTGAGAGTGTGATTTTGGGTGTGAGTGTGTTGGTGTGTGAGTGCATGTGAGAGTGTATGTTGTGGTGAATTTAAGAGTATGCGAGTGAAAAGAAAGTGGTGTGAGTGTTTCGAATTCCTGTGAGTGAAATCCATAGAAGATGACGTGAATACGTCCTTATGAGGAATTAACGTTTATTAAGTATCCAAGGATAGCCTGAGAGTATAATTTCCATAAGTCCTCTGCGAACACAACCATCCCGAAAATACTGGTTCAATTTAGTTTATAGATCATATTTATTGTGTTAAATTAACTGAATTATGTGTGTGATGTTATTATATGTCATATTGATTAAGTTAAGCATCATGAGGTAATAGGTTGCCATTTAGGAAGGTTAGGGCGACCTTAGATTGCTAGAAAGTCAATCACAAAAATAAAAAGGATAATAACTGAACCTTAGAATTGAACAATACTTTTGATAGGTTTGGACCAAATCGGTTCGGTATACCTTAGGGATAATTGAAACACCCTAGCTAACTGCTTACGCTTAAGTTGTACGCAATGCTCACTAGGTTGTTTATTACTTGATGGGAATACTTATAGTCTGTAATTATCCTTCAAAATACTTACTCATGAAAGTATGGACCAATTTTAAACTTTTCTTTTCATAGTTTATTTCATAAGATATGAGTCATGCGTTGAATAGAACATTTAATACAAGCGATAAAGCCTTTAGGCTTAACAGTTACGAAGCACACATCAAACAACAGATAGATAAGCAAGCATGCGGTCCATCACATAGATTTACAAGAATTCACATAGATATAACAATAAGGATTATAATAAGTAATATACCAACATCCAGTCTGTCAAAATACAATATTCGTTGACAGAACATAAGGGCTAACGGGTACACATCTCACTTAGCCCTTGCAAAACTCGTGCTTGACCCGTTCCCTTGGGGTGTCCACGTCATGTCACAGCTCCTCATGCGGCTAGGCAGAGTCCTCGTCGTAAGTCCCGTTGTAAGTTCCTGGAGTAATAAACGAGTGGGGGGAGAGAACAACGCGTTCTCAATGGGAAAACCTTGAACACTGGGGGCTTCGCATTTTCTTCGGTTATACTCCAGGCCGCTCAGGGGATCTCTATGTAAACATGTATACTAAAATCCCCACTAATTAATATTAATCATTCTAGTCCTGAGCAGCTTTATCTATGTTACTAGGTGACTGGGGATTCTAATCTTGTTTTCCTAATTATAGGTTCTCATGCTTGTTAGTCTGACCGTCCAGGTATCGTGTCCTAGGATCACGCACCCACGTAACCTGTACTTGGTGGGGCAGTCTCATGATACTATTTCACTCAACAAGGCCCAATGCGTATGTGTATTATACATACTTACATACACTCTTACATATGTACATACATACATCTCATAACTTATGCATGAGGGGATCTGGGGTTCTCTTATGTGCCCTGGGGCTGCGTCCGTCTTGTTACTGTTGTCCTTCCACCCTTGTAGTTGTGGCCATACAACTACAACCTGCTTCTATTTTTGTATTGTGTCAACCGGGCAGCGCTTAACCTAAGTGGTAGCTAACCACGGATGCACAATGTCACCAATCAATCGAACAACGATAGGAAGAACCATCCAACTGCTGGGATGGCCAGGGGTCAGACCTTGGACTCGACCGGGCATGGACTTGTACGTTGGCCGTTGGACTCGACCATTCATTACTTTGCTCATCTTATTCTTTGGGAACCTTTACTAGGTCAGGCCTTGGCCTACCTTTATAAAATCAGGCCTGGGCCTGGGTTTCTTTTTTCTATAAAATCAGGCCTAGGCCCGCCTTCATCTTTAACCAATCCAGCTTGCTGAACTGGTGAAGGGCTTGTCCGTTAGACGTGCCAAGAGAGGAGATTTCCTATTATATAACTATGTACTTTCTTCAAAGTACACCGGACCCTCTGTGGTCAGAACCTTCTTAAGACATCACTTGTTCCCTAAGGTTCAGTTATGATCTTTAAACATTAGGTGATTACTTGCTAGTTATCTATATTCGTCCTAAACCGTAACGACGACCGAATCCTCATGATGCAGGCTATTGTAGGTACAATCAATACCCAATTACTTTCATGTACCATTCCTTGAGTTTTTGTACTTGTTGGAACATGTAGGAAAGCTAAAATCTCAAGTTCTTCAGTGGTCATTCGAATGACATAGCTTAGTCATTCAAATAACATGAAAATTTAGCTCTCGGTAGGTGAAAATTATGGGTCATTCGAATGACCAAAGCTAGGTCATTCGAATGACCTATCAGAATTGCTCCCTGTTTGTAAAAATCAGGGGTCATTCGAATAACCATGGCTAGGTCATTCGAATGACCTGGTAAAAATGCTCTAGGGTGAGTAAATTTCAAGGTCATTTGAATGACTATGCTAGGCCATTCGAATGATCTTGCCTTAAACTCATCTGTAGTGCTGTTTCTTGCTTATTTCTCTCATTATTTTCCTTGTAAAAGTATTTAGACTTTCCATAGGGTCCAACCAGTACAGTTATATTTTTCTAACATTAAAATTACGTAAAATCATCCTCACAATGTTATCTCCATATTTTTCACATAACATTTCCTAAGTCACTTTTTCAAATATAAACACATAAAATAACATAAAAATCCACATAGACTGTGGGTCTAGGATTACCCACTTTCTAAGCGTGTTCTGATCGGGTGAAGTTGATGAGAAAAAGATTCCCTCAATAGTGGTATGTTCCCACGATTTTTTTTTAGTCGGGCAGCGTAACCGTAGTGTGCAAGAACGGAACCGGTAACGTTAGAAAACTTAAGAAATTTTTGGAAATGAAGCAGCAGTGGCTCGGGGTATTTATAGCCCCCTGATGCCATTGTGCATTCATTAATTAATTGTTTAATTAATTAATAATATATATAACGTGGGATAATGATCCCCTTCCCCCACTGTGCATTTGGATAACTTTTGTAAATTTCTGATCATGTTTGATCGTGTTTGGTCGTTAATCGCTCATGTACGGATGTCCTAAAAATATTTCGAACACATAGTCGCGATCTACTAATTTTCCTGGTCAGGAGGGTGTGTCTAGTTAAGGTATTTGTGAGTTTATTTCTGTAAGAGTATACTTTATGGATACCTTTGGCACCTAACGGAATTCCGGTATTGCCCGAAAATTGGATTGCGAAACAATTATTTTCACTGGTGTTCTTGAGGAATAAATTTTTATAACTAATTTTTTCAGTCTAAATAATCGTCTCTAACACGCTAATTACGTAAAATCTTTGTAAGGAAAAATCAGGATGTTACAATAATTACATAGTTAATAATTAGGAAATCCCCCTTTTGGCGTGTCATTCGACAAGCCCCTCACCATCTGTTAAGGGGATGGTTATGTTACGAAAGCAAGATCTTCACCTCCGGTTTGTCACAAGGGAAACCCCTCACCACTTCACAAGGGATGGTTACATGTTATATGCTAAAAGCATCTGTGGGTCACAACCACATCCGATATGAGCTTGACACACACTAAAATGCATTAATTTTAGTGCACGATCAAATAATAATTTATAAAACTAAATTAACCCCAAAAATGTAGTATAGGGGGGGCTAACCTAGGTCGTCTATCAATGAAGCAATTAGAACCAATTAAAATTATAATTACAATAAAAAGGGGGTTTGAATTGATTGAATTTAAATAAAAGGAAATTAAAATAGAAATAAATCAACAATGATAAAAAACAATATCTTGCATATGGCGTTTCTAGATCAAGGATTAATTGTCATTGGTTCCTAATTAATTATTCATAGGAGGAGATGCTTATTAGTTGAAATCTCTAACTAAATCGCAATTCACTTAAGAGACTACGATCGTCAATCCCCTAAGCATTTATTAGTACAGGAATGAAAACTAAGATCTCAGCATTTAAAACCCATATCAATTATGTCCCAACTGCACAACCTAATTAAATCTAATTAGTTCCCCAAAAAGTTCCCAAATCCTAAATCAATAAATCCTACAATCGTTAAGATCTATCAACCTAGAATTAACCCTAACCAATAACATGCGATCACAATAGTACTAATTAGGGGCGAAACAAATCATGAATAAACATTAAGCACAAGGCCTCAAATTAATCCTAATCTAGAGTTACCGCATGCAAGATATTAAGAAACTACTCATTCATGGGTGGAGGATAAAAACTCATAATAAATAAACAGAATATAGTAGAAAATAATGGAGAATTAAAATAACGAAACCTGAATTAGAGAATAAAAGAAATTTGCAAATAGTTGGGAGTTTGCATTGTCAATGCGAGCGCTCCAACAATCCTTGAAGAACTAATAACTAAGCACTACTAACATAAACCTAAAGTGCATAAAATAAAAGGAAAAAGTGCAAAAAAATAAAAGTGGAGGCTAAGTATGAAGTTGTGTCCCATTGTTGAGAGAGGATGTCTTATTTATAGAGGATTGACACAAAGTGGGTGTAAATCCCGCACTTTCAGAACAACAGTTAGTAAAATTGCGATAACTTCAGCTACAGATATCGAATTGAGGTGATTCAAATCTCCAGTTAAAGCTAAGAGACAGATCTATAACTTTGTAGTTGACATCGAATCGTGATTCAATCTCCATCATGGTGAAAAATCTGTGGAAAAATCAACATTAAAAATCCTCAGCAAATCTTTGACCAAATCTTTTTGAATTTAAATTCAATCTTGCGCATTTATTGATCCAAATCTTCTCTTCAAATCTCTTCTTCAAAATTTATATCTTATCAAATCTCCTTCGAATCTTCAATTATCCTCTTGACAATTTATTTTCTGCAATTAAAATAGAAAATTAAAAAAAGAACAAAAGAAATCTACATATTAGATTGTGAGATAAAATAATGCTTAAAATTGCATTTTTCTCAATTTCTCACAAAAGAGGATAATGTGCAAAATATATTAACTAAGCATTAAAACCACCCATTTTTAGTATGCCATGTTTAATTATAAAATAATAAAATAGGGTAAAAATCCACCTATCAGAGCTCAACCCAAGGAAAAGAAGGTTGTATTCAGAGGGTGGCGACGGCCACTCGACGGATACATGGAGGAAAGAAGGATGTACCCTGAAGGAAATCCTGACGGGCGCTTAAGAGGTGCTTAAAAGGACCCCCCTAACTCCCCATGCATCAAAGTTATGAGTTGTATGCATATAAGACTTATGTATAAAAAATGATGTATGTTATGCTATAAGGCAAATGTTAAGTGATGTGGTATCACGAGATTGTGTTCCGTATTTTATAAAGTACAAGAGTATGTAATCCATTATCACAAATACTCATGCGATTAAGGATTAGAAAGCACAATAACTTATTGATAGGCAATTCAAGATTAGATTTTCCCTCGTTGTAACATCTCGATTCTAGACGTGTCGCGGTAGAAAATTCGGCAGACAACCGAACAGCCATTGGTTGCCGATGAAATTTGGGACGCAAAACGGTGTACGTGAAAATAATCTCTCAGAGAAAAATTCACAAACACCTTCAAACATTAATACCCTTAGGTAGGTGGGAATTTGAGGATCGCGACGGTCCAAACAGAATATTTTTCATACGACCGTGCGCGACGCACCGAGACTGCGAGCGACAAAACACGAGCAAACCGGGACCGGGAGAAAATAAAATATCACCAGCAGCATGGTGATGGGCTTCACGGTTTTTTGAAGAGATTTGGGTCAAAAATATCCCCTAAATCAAGCTTCTAAACATCTCATCACCATACCTTCTCACATCATGACCATACTTCTTACTATTCACCATTTTATTTAATTTCAAAAATCAATTACTCTTCTCCTCCATTCATCTCTTCCAAAACCGAGCTCTCCCCCATTTCTCTTAAGAAAATTTTCATCTTCTTCAAACCTCCATAGCCACACCTCAAGCCAAGCTCCAAGAACACAACATTGTCTCCAAAGCAAAAATCAAGCATTCCTCCACTATTTTTCTTCCCAAGAACCGAACCCACAAGCCCCAAGTTCCCTCATCTTATTCTCATTTTCTTCCACTAAAAATCTAGAGAAGATCCTCACCTTGTTCTCTCTAGAAAACTCAAGCCACTCCTCACAAGAACACAAGCACATAACCATCATTTTGAAGAAAACAAAGAAGTGGTTCTCCAACACTTTTGGAGGCTTCTTGTCAACACTCCCACCACCAACCAAGAACCATTTGGAAGTGGGTAACTTAGGCTTTTACTCACTCCTTAGTGCTCTTGAGCTTGTGGATGATTATGTGTGTTTATGTGTGTTTATGTTTTATGTGTTTTATGCCTTGAAATGAACTTGCATGTGTTGCTAATGATTTGATTAGGATAAATATATTCTTCGTTGTTAAAATTTGTGGGTAAACTAACTAAAACCATCCCTTGATGGTTCTATGCCTTTTTGCATGTTTATGTGATTTATGAGAAAATGCACATAATATGTGTTTTATGCTTAAAAATAAATTTACTTTTATTATTAAGGATTTGTTTTAAATGAAGGTGATTTGAAGAGGATAATATGTGAGTTATAAATGCTGGAGTATGTGGAAAAATGTTTTAGTGTTGTACATGGAAGAGTTTTGAGAAAATGTGACATAGAGCAAAAATGGGGTTTTGATCAGAAAGGGCAAATCTGTAATTTTGGGGGTTTGGACTAAAAATCTGGGTTTATTATCATGAAAAATGGGTTCAGAGGTATTAAAAACCTTAGGGTCAAGTCTTGAGTCCATTGGGTTATGGAGAAATAAAATTCCAAAGAAAAATCGGTTTTTATCGGCAAAAATGGCATTTTGATCAAAAAGGACAAATCTGTAATTTCGGGAGTTTGGACTAAAACTCTGGGTTTATTATCATGAAAAATGGGTTCAGAGGTATTAAAAACCTTACGGTCAAGTCTTGAGCCCATTGGGTTATGGAGAAATAAAATTCCAAAGAAAAATCGGATTTTCGGACAAAAATGACATTTTGGGCTTATGAGGGCAAAACTGTAAATTTGGGTAAGGAAATTAAAAATATGGGTTTGTTTTCATAAAAATTGGGTTCAGACCTATGAAAAAATTTGGGGTCAAGCTTTGAGTCCATCGGTCAACAGTTGAATAAAAATTCTAACGAAAAACAAGTTTTTCGGGTAAAAGATGATAATGTGTATTATGTCTATTTGAATATCATTATGCATCATGAGGATACGGTCGTCATCAGGATCTTAGGACGGCCTTAGAGAATTAGAAGTTATCACCTAAAACCTAACAAAGATCATAATTGAACCTTAGGGAAAACAGAGTATCTTAAGAAGGCTCCGACCACGAGGGCTCGGAGAACCTTGAAAATAAGAACATAGTTATGCAATAGGAAACCCTCTCTTGGCACGTCATACCTAACAAGCCCTTCCCCAGCCGTGCGATACGGACTGGGTTATGATTATCTTACGCAGATAGTATCTGAACGCGGGTTTCCACCCGAGAGAGAAAAGAAAGTAAGAACAGTACGCTTGCGCTTTTATGTCATGACATTTAAAAGACGAGTAAGTACACCCCCAGACGTGGTGTAAGTATCGCCCCCGGACGTGGCGAAAGGATCCCCTAGACGTGGATCAAGAGAAACAGATATGCCCCTAGACGTGGCATTAGGCGCACCCCCAGTTGTGGTGAGCAACCTACGCCCCCAGACGTGGCGGAGGACTGTCCCCCAGACGTGGACAGAGAAAGAAAAAGAGAGATCTTGTCCCCCGGACGTGGACAAGAGAGCCCTTGCCTGCCAGTACTATCGCTAGGGTACACTCCCGCCATTCTATCAGTTGAATGGTTGCAAGAGGTTGCGGCTGTATGAGGGACAACAGTCCAGCAGTCAGCAAGGGGGTGAGGGCAGTCAGCAGCGAAGAAGGACGCGACATAGGCACGTAAGAGAAACCCTATCCCCTCATGCATTACATTTATTTGCTAATTGTATAAGCTGTATGATTATATCTGATTATATATGATTATGAGTACATGTTGAGTCAACCGTCCGCGAGACACGTACGAGACGGTCACAGTAGCACCGCGAGTCTAATGATGAAGCACAATAACTTAGTAAAAAAGATTAGATCCCCTATCACCTAGTAATTAGATAAAGCCGTCCAGGAACTTAGGCAAGTAATAACTGGTAGGATATCTAGAGACATAAAATCACTTAGAGATCCCTGGACGACCGGAAGCATAATTGAGTAACCAGATCCCCACTACCCTACAGTCTCCCACTGAGAACCACCGTTCTCAACCCCACTCACTTATGACTTCAGGTGAGACTGATGACTACACCGCCGAAAAAGCGGCGGATCCTGCGCAGCAGGTTTAGGACGACAGATCCTGAGACAGGGCAGGAGGCAGAGATATGGTCGGTACTGGTAGTAGGTCGCCCCATGCCCCTTCGAGTCGCACCACCCGCCTCGGCAGAGCCAAAGCCTCCCACTGATGGTGAGTCCACTCCTTATGAGAAGGATGTGGAGGTAGACCCCGTATCCGTGAGACTGCGCTAGGATGCGGACGGCCAGAGACTACCGTCGCCTGTTCGAACCCTGCACGCACGACGGCGAGGCTGGCCCTTCCACCGGTCCCCGAGATCTGCCAGACATCCCGGAGCCTGAGCCTTCTTCATCCGAGGAGGACTTCTTGGAGGCCGTGATGGAGGAGGAGGATGAGGACGAGCCGGTGTCGATATACGAGGAGGACGAGCCGGTGCCGATATACGAGGAGGAGGATCCAGAGGAGGAGCCTAGTGATGATGAGCCAGAGTGCTGACCAGCCCCGTCCTACAGTCCCTGTCGTCAGGCACGACATCCTTTTGCCAGTAGACTTATTAAGATATGTATTTTGATGTATGTCTTTTTGGTAGCAAATGCAGTATTTCTGATTTTAGCAGACGTACAGACTTCTTCTGATGTATTAGTACAATGTAAGAGCTTATGTAAAACTCTGTGTTATAAATATATTATTATTATCTGACATGTATGGTTGTGTGATTGGACCCACTTGGTGCTGTTTACCTTACTGCTTATGTATGTACATGTATGACAAACGACGCCCGCATTTATCTGTTATACAACTATATGGGACTTATGATAGTTCACACGCATGGCTCTAATTGAATGCATAACGATGACTTATGTTTGGAAAAAAAAAACGGGTCCTTACTTTCTGATAACTTAACTGTTTTCCAGAATAAAGTAGGGACTACCAGTATGCCCACACAGCAGATAACAACTTAGCAGACGCAGATTATGACTTAAGCATAAGCTGCTAAGCTAGGGTGTTACAGTTGGTATCAGAGTAGTTTGGTCGAAGTGAGCCTGAGGACTGAGCTGCACTATGCTTCCGAGCATGATAACGATGTAGACTGGTTCTAGGATAAATGTACTGTTTGCGTGCACTAGCTTTTCTTGAGACTGATCAGCTCGAGTTTTTGCAGGTGTCCTATAGACAGTCATGCCTCCTAGGAGAGATCATACACAGCGCACCCCAGATCATGGGGATTTCGTAGATGTCATACGCGAGATGGCTCGCGCTACGGCACAGATGGCCGCCACTACGGCTGCCAGGAACGTACTACCGACCCCGAAAGAGGTCGATGCTCAAAAGTATGTGGAATTTATGAAAGCCAGTCCGCCTACTTTTGAAGGGCAGATTGATCCAGAGACTGTGTACATCTGGATCGAGGGAATGGAACATATTTTTGAGGACTTGGACTGCACGGATGAGCAGAAAGTGAAGTTTGTTGCTAGGATGTTTCGAGGGGTAGTCCGTGACTGGTGGAGGACTACTAGGCCTCTGTTGGAGCAGCGGGAAGGAGAGATTACTTGGGCTGTGTTCACCACGGCAGTAGTCGACAAGCATTTCCCCCGCGGGATGCGGAATCGTAAGGAGATAGAGTTCATGGAGCTGAAACAAGGGGACAAGTCGGTGGCTGGCTACACTGCTGAGTTTGATAAGCTCTGCAGGTATTCCAATACCTACCGGCTAAATCCAGATGAAGGCTGGAAGTGTGCCAAGTACAAGCAAGGATTGAAGGGCGCACTTCAGGTGGCGGTGAATCACCTCGACATCTAGGATTATGCAGTTCTGGTAGACAAGTGTCTGATACTGGAGGATTCGCTGAGGAACTTGGTCGAGGAGAACCGCGAGAGGAACAAGAGGAAGCTGGCAGAAGCTGAGAGTTCCAGGCAAGACCCTAGGAAGCGAGGGCCTTTCCCTGCCCCGATCGCCAACTAGGGAAGAAGACAGGCACAGCAGCCACAGACTCTACAAGCAAGGGGACAACCCGGTCAGCCACGACAAGGAACCCCGAGAGCTGTGCCACCCGCACCGAGACCGCAGCCACAAGCAGGAGGGTCCATGCCTCCCTGTTCGAAGTGTGGCAAGCAGAATGGAGGAGTCTGCCTTGCGGGGCAGAATGTGTGTTTTAGATGTGGCAAGACCGGACACATGGCGAGAGCATGCTCGACTGCCCCACCAGTGCAGCGGCAAGCCGGGCGCGTGTTTACCCTGTCTGCGGAGGAGGTTCAGGATGC
Source organism: Nissolia schottii (assembly GCA_003254905.1). Taxonomy (NCBI): domain Eukaryota; kingdom Viridiplantae; phylum Streptophyta; class Magnoliopsida; order Fabales; family Fabaceae; genus Nissolia; species Nissolia schottii. Next base: position 2,385 of record QANU01026184.1, on the reverse strand, counting down.
CGACGACCTGATTCAGGGTAAATGTATCATAAAAGGTGCATTGCTAGCTGTACTGTGGATAAGTGCCAAATTTACGTAATTCTTACTAATTAAAATGGCACTTATCCGTTTATGTTTTAACAAATTACCTAAATAAAGTCTTATGTTTTGAAGGTTTTATTACATATTATGGAAGATGGATACAAGAAGAATAATGAAGATTAATACCTAGAAGAATGGATCAAAAGGCAAAGAGGACAAAAGAGCAAGAAGGTTGCAAGCAAACATAAAAGCGCTCATCGGATAAAAGACAACGCCCAGCGAATTGAGTAGCAACCGCTCAGCGGACAAGCCCATGCGCTCAGCGGTTTGACGTCGGCAACCGCCTTTGACCGTGCATTAAATGCTCCAGCCTGGCGCCACCTCAAGCCGCCACCACCATTAATGAAGCCGCGTACGAGCCGCCACTTTAGACCAAACCGCTCAGCGGTGGTACACTAACCGCT
>QANU01026114.1:0-22576 GCA_003254905.1 Nissolia schottii | reverse complement strand
TTCTTTACAGCTTTCAGATTCACAAGGAATCCAATTGCAGTACAGTCGGGTATAATCGTATCCACAGAGAGTTGCAAAAATACCGTTCTTGAGTTTGTTATTAAAACAATAAAGTGAAGGATTGATGGTTTGATATTTAGATAAATAAATAAATAACAGAAAAGATAAATAGGCAACAAATCAGAGACAGATCAAGAAGCTTGTTGGGATTTGAATCCTATTATAGTTTCATGCATTCATAACTCAAACATCAGAACTATCATTTCTTTGATTCCTCGCCATCAGTTCTTAACTTGTTCATCGCTCTTGCGCATGAAAAGATCACAGGTTTCCTTTGTTATGCTATCACTCTCGCACACGAGCTTAACAAATTACACCAGCGTTATTTTAGATGTTAAAAGCGACTAATATCCCTAACTCTATCTCTAGCAATTAGGTTTATTAGATGAATTAATTTAGTTCCAACTTATGATGCCGTTCTCACGCGCAACCATGCAGTTTGAAATCATGCTTTAGGTAGCTAAGCTAAAACAAGCATTAAGTGTAAAATCGATTCATGCAAATCATAGAAAATGACAGATTCATTAATGCAAAAGTACAAGGATAAGAGGATTAGAAATCCATCTTACAAGAGAAAATCTCAGAGGCAAGGTGATGGACGCTTACCATGACACGTTCTCACGCTGTCATGACACGACCGCCGTGCTTCTTTGATCACTCTTGGCTCCTTCACTAGTCTCCTCTTTGTTGCTACAAAACTACCCTAATTCGTGCTCTCTAAGTATGTATGAGGTCTGTATGTTATGAAATTGGAATCCCCCTGAATGAGAGCTTGGAGCCTCTACTTATAGGCTGATTTAGGGGTCACCGCTGAGCGGCTTGGGTGCACCGCTCAGCGGTTTGAGCTTTCTTCACTGCCATGGTTCTTCTGAATGGTGGCTCTACTCTGACATTATCTATCAGAGATGCTGAGCGCCGTGCGGTGTGCTGAGCGGTGTCAGAGTAGAGTGGCATTGTAGCTGGAGGTGCGGCTGTAGGTGCGGCTGCAGAGCTTCCTTCGCGGCTAAGTTTCTTCACTTCGAAGCAAGGCCTGCTGAGCGGTTTGTTCCTTTCGCTGAGCGGTTTCTTCGTTCGAGCCGCTGAGCGGCTAGTTGTCACCGCTGAGCGGTGGCGCTTCTGCTTTTGCTTTTGTTTCTTTTTGCCCCCTTTGCTTTTTGTTTCCTTTCTCTGTGGGATTTCTCTTTGATCTTTTATCTTGCATCATTTTATAAATCCTACAAAAGTGGGGAATTTAATCAGATAATTCATTAAACTTAAGTAGACAGGTGCCTTTTCAATAGTTGAAATTGTATAAATTTGGCACTTATCAGTTATAAAAGAAAGGGTATTGTGAGTCTAATAATTCATTATTAAGCTTTGAAAGTTAAAAGGCTCATAAAGCCTGTTTATATTGCTCTTTTAGATTATTAAAAGAATTAATAAATTTTTTATCTAATGGTTCATTGGTTTGGTGCAATATATTCATCGATTCACATGTTTCTTTATTGGTTTGTTGATTGTTAAATATTAGTTAATTGAATAGTTGTGAATTTACGAAATTTTTGTTGTGTTACTTGCAAAATTTGTTGCGGATTAAAAGAAGCTACAAATTTTGATACGACATGTACATGTAGAATTTGCTATGAAATTTACATGTAGAATTTGTTGTAAAATCTACCTACAAATTTTCCTGCGAAAGATTTTACGCAGTAAAAAATTGTACCAAAATTTGCAACAAAATTTCTCTTAAACATCTAAGTGGCCACGAAAATTATCTACGAAAATTTGCATTTTTCTACGAAAAAATCTTCAGGTAATTAACTGCGAATTTTAAAATTCGTAACTACCAGTTACCAACCATCTTATTACTTATGAATTTCAATTAACAGGAAACGTGATTACTTGTGAATTTTAAGACGAAATTTGCAACAAAATGAGAATTTTTTTGTTTTGTAGTGAGTGTACCGGTGTGTAGAAAATAATATAGGTTGAAATATAACAATTAACGATGGAATTTGTATAAAGAAATATATGTATAATTTATAAATGTGTGTATACCCTTATAGCTACAAATTATAGACTTCAAAATATCTATATTTGGTTGCTTCCAATTCAGCATGCATAATGAAAAGGCTCGTCAAAAATAAAAATGAAAAGTCGTGTCCTGAAACCAAATCATTCTCTTCTCTTATGGTGACATAAATCATAAAACTTTAAAATGCTTCCACTTATATTATATATGTATTATTTTTAAGTTAATAAAATATATTTATTATTTTTAATACTTTATTCACATTTATAGTTTACATAGTAAATGTTTTATACTAATAATTAACCAGAAATCGCCACATCATACAAGGTTGTCAAACTCGAGAGTTTAAGTAAACTCGTAGAGTCTCAGCAAATTCGGATCGTAAACTCGACTCGTAAACTCGTATGAGTTTACATACGTAAAAAAATATGTTATAAACAATATAATTAAGAACTAAACTTGATTAAATATTGTATTTATAATTGAAATTGAATAATGTTAACTTTAAATTAAATTAATGAAAGAAATATCATAAAATACACCTTCATGCATGACACTTTGTGGTTATGTCATACTTTATTCAGTATCTGTATTATTTTATAGTTCAAGAAAACATAGCTCAATTATGATAAATATATGAAATTAGCTAAATATGTAAGTTGTGATTTTCCATTAAACAATTCATAGAAACAACGATCTTGAAATTTATGATTATCACATTGTAAATAAGGGTAAGAACAAGACACATACCCGGATCCATATCGTGATTCGATGGAATTGATAAATTCTTTTCCCCTCTCTTCCTTTGATCCTTACAACCCCTTTTGATGGTGAGAAGAGCGACAGATCTCAAACCCTAATGTTTTCTGAATTCTTTGGAATTCTTAAAACCCTTTTTTAGCTTTGAGTAATGCCATCTTATTTAAGGGAGAGAGGAGGGTCAGTTTTACCAGAATACCCCCCACTAACTTTGTAATCTTTTATAGGATTAATTGCCATCATCTTAATTCCCTTTTATTAGAGTTAGCTATGCTATTAGTTACATGGACCATATCATATGAGATTATAAAATAATCGTAGAAAATAAACTCAATATACATTATCTAATATAAACAAAGTTAGGTAAGTATCTAACAAAGTTACAAAATTTGTACATTTTGATGTAAACTCGTAAACTCGTAGGTAGATTTTAACTCGTAAATTCGCTAGTAGAATTGAGAGTTTACTTAAACTCATACGAGTTTACCAAAAAAGAGTTTACATAAGTGTTAACTCGTTTTGTGTAGTAAAATCGTTAACTCGTAAGAGTTTACGAGTTAACTTGAGTTTAACAACCATGACATCATATATTTTAGTTTTGAGAAAAAATCAGAATGTAACGATTTCAATGGTTTTGTGGTATTTTAGGATTCTCTTTAGTGGTCTGTGTACATACTTACATTGACAATTATTGAGACTAACATAATTGGAGGAATAAGGCTCGGTTATTTTCATTTATCAACTTGAAATCAGTTATATACATCATGATTCGAAATATGCTAGCTAAAGTTCCAACCAACTAATCCAAGTAAAGTTTACATTAATTAACTTAACTAATCACAACAATTTGTACCACTACCGCTAAAAAATTGCCACAGAATTATGTTTTTCTTATAGTGACTATGAAAGAGTACAAAGGTAACTAGTTTGAGAGGTATGCAAGCTGATTCTGCTTTGACATGTACAAGTTGAATGTATATAACCAGGAAAAATTATTGATGCGGCTGGCTCTTGGTTTAATGTGAGAGATATTAGAATATATAGTTGAAATAATTGATAATTGTAATTGTACTGAGTTAGTTAGGATTAACTAATAGGTTAGCTAATTATTAGTTGTTATCATGAGCCTATATATAGGCCTACGCCACTTGTATTTTGTAACTTTTCTCATTCTCTTAATTCCATTCGATTTCAATTCTCTCTTTTCTCTCCTTGATACCATGGATTTCGACATGGTATCAGAGCCATGACATCCACCTTGAAGCTTCCGCAACTCATTTTTCTCTTTCGTTTTCTTTCGTTTTCTTTTATTTTCTCAGAAAAATCAAACAGTCCAAAACATTTTCTTCTATGTTCTTTCGTTTCTTTCATTTTTTTTATTTTCCCGTTCCCAGTCAATCTGAATCACTTTTCTCTCTTTCCCTCTCTCCGCAATGGAAAACCCTTCTCTCTCTTTTTCGTTTCAGTTTGTCTCGTTTATTTTCTCTCATTTTCCCAAGAAACAAATGCACACTGGTCTTCGGTTGATGTTCCGTTTCTCCGGTCGCGGTCAAGGTTCTCTGATGGCAGCGATTCGGATCTCGACGATGGCGCGAGGGATTCACTTGTGGTGAACGAGAGCAAGTCCACGAGGGCGAGGCGAAGGCGGCTCAGCCGCGTGGTTATGATCTTCCTCCAGATCGTAGTGTTCTCTGTTCGGAGGAGACGAGGAGCCTGCGGCAGCAGAAGGAAGAGCCTCTATGCCGCCTTTTCCGTGGTTCTCCATATCTTCGGCGACTTCCAGATCTGGTTTCTACTGTTGTTGTTGTTGCTGCTGTCGGGATCTCCGTGCGGAGGAGATGAGGCGGCTGCGGTGGTGGAAGAAAGATCTTGTACGCGCCGAGATCTCTTTGCGGAGGAGACAAGGAGGCTGAGGCGGCAAAATGTCGTGGTTCCGACTTCCAGATCTATTTTTTTTACCATTGCTGTTAATTTTGCAATTCTCTGTAGCTGCTGGTTCTATTTCAGTTTGAACTTGATTCTCTCTCTGGTTCGTTTGAGTTTCGATCTGCTGCCTCTGCATCAATTGCCGCTGATGATATTGTTGCTTCAATTGTTGATTCTGCAACATTCGTTGTTGCTGCTATTGTTTTAGTTGCTGGTGTTGAAGCATGCTTGAACCTGCCTCAAGGGTAGTTCATAGCATTCACTTGTCCTTCATCTAAATTGATGACAGGTTCCATCGAATTCATCATATTTTGTTGTGCTGTGGATACACCAGACATTGGACTATGCTGCGTGTTTGTCATATTATTTTGTTGCATTGTTGCTATAGAACCTGGTGCATTGTTGTTTGATTCTTATTTCTTGCAGTGGTGATCTTGCTGCGGTGTTTGTGTTTCGTCTATCTTTAGAGGTGTGGTTTTGTTCCTTTTTTTTGTACATGTCTCTAGTTTGAATGATCTGCTGTGACATTTTGTCAACCATTGGATAATGAAATACTGTTGATGGAGCTGGTTTCGATGCTGTTGGATTCTGGTTCATCTTCTTTTCTGTTTCTCTTATGGAGGATCTGTGTTAGCTTACCTTTTGATTAACTGGTGCTCAAATTGAAGTTTGGTAGATTGTTTCATTCTAGGCGTGTTTTCAAACTTCGTTAGCCTTGTGTGGCTTTGATTCTGATCTAAGTAGCCTTATGACTCTATATTTGCTCTTGTCTTGGGTGGTTAAGCGTCCAATTTTAGCTTCTGCATTTGATCATTGAGCTTTGTTTGCTTCTACCGAGTGGGTGGTTAAGTGATAAGTGCCAAATTTACACAATTTTCACTTATTGAAATGGCACTTTTTTACTTATGTTTTAAAGAATTATCTAACTAAATTCCCCAAATTTTGTAGGATTATTAATATATTTCTAAAGATGGATGCAAGCATAATTAATTGAAGAATAATCCCAAGGAATGAAGCAAAGGGCAAAAGAGGAAAAAAGAAAGCAAAACGATGAAATCTGAAGCAGCCGCTCAGCGGTGACCGGAGGCCGCTCAGCGCAGAACAAACAAGAGCCGCTGAGCGAGGTACCCTGGACCGCTCAGCGGTCGTACCGACCGGAGCCACTTGCTGCCGGCACATTTATTACGCCAGCTGGCGCCACCCTGACAAAGTCGGCACCACCCCTGCAAAGCCGCCACCGCATTTATTATGACAGCCTGTTAGCCGCCAGAAATGACCAATTCGCTCAGCGAAGGACAAGAATTGCTCAGCGGTGGTACTTAAATCGCTCAGCGATGGCACTTGACCGCTGAGCGAACCTGGACAATTTTGGCCTATAAATAGAGGTTGAGGCACTCTTCAATATACACATCTTCTCCCATCCATACTTCATTCTTTTCTCATTTCATTTGTACTTCAAGGCTTAGGTTAGTTTAGCAACAAAGAGGAGGCTGGTGAAGGAGTCGGGAGTGATCGAGGAAGCTGGGCGGCCGCTGTCATGATAGCGTGAGAACGTGTCATGGTAAGCGTCCAAACCTTACCTCTGAGATTCTTTTGTAAGATGAATTTCTAATCCTCTTGTTGTTGGGATTTTGATGAATAATGTAGTATGATTGTATCCATGTAACTTTTTGCATCTGAATTTATCAGTTTTTATGATTTGCTTGAATGATTTTATACTTAATGCTAGCTTTTGTTTAGTGTTTTGATTCTTGATTTGAGACTTACTTGTATGAACGAAAGTTATACTAATTAAGTTGTAACGTTAAGATCAATATTGCTATGCTAAGCTAGATGTTAGGCTTAAAGGTTGTGAGCGAAAGTTACAATCATTGGAGTCGGATCTAAATCAATTCATCTAATTCTTAGTTGCCATAACTGGAATAAGGATTAGCTGTTTTAACATCTGGATTAACGTCGATGTACTTTGTTAAGTTTGTGTGTGAAAGTGACAACTTAACAAAGGAAACCTGTGATATTTTCATGCGCAAAAGCGATGAATAAGTTAAGAAATGGTGGCGGGGAATCAATGAAATGATAATTCTATTGTAATAAGTAACTGGATGCATGAAACTATAATATGATTCAATTCCCAACAAGCTTCCGGATCTACCTCTGATTTGTTGCCTATTTATTTTATGTTTTTTATTTACTTATTTAACTATCAACAATTTACCAATCCTTCACTTCATTGTTTAATTAACTAAACTCAAGAACGGTATTTTTGCAACTCCCTGTGGATACGACTATACCTGACTATATTGCAATTGGATCCCTCGAGGATCTGAAAGCCGTAAAGGAGGATATATTATTTTAACGACGAGAGTGCAAAAAGGCTTTCAACATTAAGCTTTTGATATTTTTTTTCACATGTTGGGACCATTTGCAACCAGTGTTGTTGATATGTTGGAGGAAGATCGAAGGGGCTTCAGTGAAGATTGAAGACTTCTAGGAACAAGGAACTTCGGTGGTTGCTGCTGGTTTTCAATCATTTTCTTAGAATTGTGTTGCTCTTTGATTTTTCCTTGTATTGTTGTTTCCAAGCTAGAAATGTTAGTGCACATTGTCCAGCTTGTGGGGGGTGTAACATTCCACTTTTTCCTTAAAGGGAATTTCGTGTAATAAATAAATAGACGAGCCGATTATTGAGACTACATAATTTAATTATAAAATTTATTTTCTAAAAATACCAGTCAAAATAATAGTTTCGTAATCTCGCGGGATTTCGTGAGATCTAGACCGATTTTCGGTAGTCGCTGGAATTTAAATACGAGTCGAAGGTACCCGTAAAATGGGTTTTTACGAAAGAAAAAATTACGAGTACCATAGATTAAATTAAATTTCTCCTTAGGATTGTTTGCAAAATGTGTTTCTATGTTTAAAGTAATTTTAGTAACGATTTTTGGTCGTTGCCGGAGTTTAAGCACGTATCGGCAGTACTAGTAAAATACACTCTTACAAGAGAAAATTATGAGTACCTAAGATTAACTTAAATTCTTCATTTTAAGTGTTTAATTAGTGTATATTTATGTTTAGATAATTTTTATACCGTTCATTAATTTTTCGCACACGCAATCACGCGCGTAACCGGACAGTTAACAAACAAACACGAACCAATTTTAATGAAATAATTCAGCCTTGCACAACTTGAATGCTTCATTTCAGCACTCCACCCCACTAACAACTCCTCTTACACACTTAACATCACCATACCTTAAGCCATACCTTACACTATTCACCCATCATCACTTCTAATTTATTTAATCCATTTTAACTCAATTTTCCTCCAAAATTTCCCTTGAAAACTGAACACCCTTCAGCAGCCTCCACTCCCATTATCATCCTCTTCTTCTTCTTCTTCAAATTCTTCCCAAAAACCAAGGAAAACCCAAGCCACCAAAGCATCCTCCATAGCCTTCAAGAAAAGCTCAAGTCCTCTTGCCATTTCCCCTAGGCCAAGACCAAACCTTTGGCCACTACACCATCATCTTTACCTTTTTATTTTCCCCCAAAAATAAAAAAGAAAAACTCATCTCCTTTCCCACACAAGAAGCAAAAAACGAATCATCACCATTGTAACATCCCACTTTTTCCTTTAGCAAAGAATTCGCAAAATAAATATATAATAATTCTTAATTCACGTTAGGAGGGCTAGGATAGGTATTCTTAGGATGAAAATGTCCGTAGAAACTAGGGTTTGTCATTTCGCGAAATTTCGCAAACACAAAAATAGTTCTTTTGATCACCGGAATTTAATGATGTATCAAAGATATTTGTGAAGAATACTCCTCTGGAGAAAATTTTGCAAATACCTTTGGTTGACTTAAATTCCATATTAAGGAAAATTCGTAGATTGCGACGGTATGTTCGGAATATTTTTCGGAAGACCGCACGCGAAGCATCGGGACAACGAACGACCAAACACGATCGAATAGGACCGGGAGGAGCCAAAAATCTACATTCCCTACGTGCTTCAAGTCAACAAGTCCACAAATTCATCCAAAACACTATTCATGACATGACATGTTAATTATCTAAGTTAATTAATTAATTAAATTAAATAAGGGAAATGGTAATTTTGGGGGCTAGCCACACAAATTCGGTGGCTATAAATAGCCCACCTGCAGCCCATTTGATTTCCACACAAAACTTTCTCTGCTAAGTAGTTTCGGTTCTATTCGTGCACGCTGCGGTCACGTTGCCGGAATCTCAAAGCAAGCTAGCACAAGCTTCACACTTGGAGAGCCACTCTCCCACACCCTCTTCACCACCAACAACCATCAAAGGAAGTGGGAAACTTGAGCCTACTCACCTCCTTGGTGACCTTTGCTTGCTTGCATGGTTACGTGTGTGTATATGTGTATTTGTTGTAATCTTGGCATGTATATTGGTTGCTATATGTAAGGAGATGCTTAGTATGGTTTTGGGGTGGTTAATGATTGATAGAATCATGTGGTGAACCTCTTGGATAAGTGGGTAAGATGGGTTTGGAAAGATGGAAGAAAGTTGGCCAACTCACGTATTTCAGGTTCTGAAAAAGCCTAGGGCGCTGAGCGGCCTCATGAGGGCGCTGAGCTGCTTGAGCTGTTTCCAAGCCCTAATATGTGAGAAGTTACGTGGTGGAAGGACTCAGGTACAGGGCGCTGAGTGGGCATACAGGGCCGCTGAGCAGTCTGCACCTTGAGGCGCCACGTAAGCTTGGATAAGGATGGTTCGAAACCCTAGGAGGACTCAGGTATAGGGCGCTGAGCCGCCAAGCAGGGCGTTGAGAGGTCAAGGGCGCTGAGCGGCCTGAGCCCTAGGGCACTAACTAGACTTGGCTAAGTGGCTAAAGGTTTTAAAGCAAGATCTGTGGCGCCACATCATTCGATCAACATTACTCTACCTTCGTGTATAAAAGACAACTCAGGATATATGTATGCATCATGAGGGTTCGGTTGTGGTTAGGGTTTAGAACAGTCGTAGATAACTAGTGACGTCTCACCTAAAACTAAACAAAATCATAACTGAACGTAGGGAAAAAAGCCCTTAAGAAGGCTCGACCACCAAGGGTCTGTATGTCTTGAAGCAAGTACGTAATATAATAAGGAAACCCCCTCTCTTGGCACGTCACACCTGACACGCCCCTTGCTGGTCTAGCAAGAAGGGCCGGTTTATGAATGAGTATCACAGGCATAGTCCTGAGCGCAGGTTTCGGCCTGGTCTTAATAAAGTAAACCACAGAGGTAAATAAGAGTCTAAGTCACATCATGACGTTAAACGTAAAGTGTTATTATGCCCCAGTGTGGCCTATGTAAAGTATTATTATGCCCCAAGTGTGGCCATGTAAAGTTCCTCAAGCCCCCAAATGTGGCCTTGAGTAAGAAGTAACGAGCCCACTCCAGGTGTCATCGCTCAGGGTGACCCCCTCACCATTCGCCGAGTAGAATGGTCAATTCCCTATCGCCATTCATTCTAGTAGTGTTACCTGGTCATCGGTGATGCGAGAATGAAGTGGGTTGTAGCTTAACGGGTACGACGGTCCCACAGCCTATGAAGGAGAATGATGGGCATCTCACAACGAAAAAGGACACAACCCAAGGCGCATAAGAGAACTCCCTTTTCCCCTTGCATAACTATGTGGTAAGTATACGTGAACTAGATGGGGCATAGGACCCACAATAGGAATCTTCCTTATGCGAGATAGACCAGCTAAGCTCTACGACTAGGTAAAGAGAAGCACGTCTAGGCTTAGGATAACAGACTAGATTCCCCATGCCTAGTAATGTAGGTAAAGATGCTCTGGATTAGGAACTATTAAAAGTAACAAAGAGGTTAGTGATGCATGACACTTAGAGACCTCCAAAGCGGCCTAGATCATAACTGAGCAAACTGAGACCCGCACTGGCTTAGGATTGCCCACTGGGAACTCAGTGTTTTCACCCCCACTCACTTGTGATTCCAGGAGACTACGATGACCACCCCGCCAGAGACCCGGACCCGACCGCTGAGCAGATATAGGTAGCAGGACCTTGACACCGGGGTTATCACGGTGACTTGCATATACATTCCAAGCAACGCTCCCAGTCCCCTGTAGTCAATACCAACGTTATCCACTCGTTTCCCGATGCGCCCTGGCTCTTTAGCAGCCACCCCTATCCTCCTCGACAGTGATGAAGAAGAACTCAGGCCTTACGACCAGGACGTGGAGATCTATTCAAACTCCTGGCCACCTCGACCTCCCCAGCACTTGTATCGGCGAGGGGCAAGGAAACGTGTTGTAACATCCCACTTTTTCCTTAGTAAGAATTTCACGGGAAAAATACCCGTAAAAGCCCTTATACGGGTTAACCGGGTATAATCCTAAACCCTTAGGATAGACGTGTCTGTAAAAGATTTTCGGTGTGGTGTTTGGGAATTTCGATGTCACTCAAAGAATCCCTTATGACCCTTAGGATTTGATGGTAAGTCCAGACTGTCGGACAAACAGAGTTCCGCTCAGTTTCGGACGATTTTGCAGACACCAGAACAACCCCATTTTGTCCCGTTTAGCCGGTAAAATTGAGCAGAGCTCCGAGTCTCTGGAAACCCAACCGGTACCAGGGAAAAGTTTTAGACACCTTAGAATAACCCCACGACCCTATTGGGAAGGTCGGGAAATAACGAAACCGCGAGCAGAACAGCGGTCTGCGGTCACCGGGGCTCGATGACGTGTAAAAGGTATCTGTGAAAAATAATCCTCCGGATAAAAATTCACAAATGCCTTAAACCAATAATATTCCCATGTAGGGGGAAAATAGAGGATCGCGACGGTACAAGCGGAATATTTTTTGGACGACCGTGCGCGACGCACCAGCATTGCGAGCGATAAAACATGAGCGAAACGGGACAGGGAGGCGGTCAACAATGGGCAGCCCACGTGATGGAATCAGATTGCAAGAGAAATTAATTTAAAATTCAAACACTATTCATTGATGTGACATATGGATTATCTTTTTAATTAATTAATTATTAAAGAAAAGGGCAAAATTATAAATAAGCATGGGGGCAAAAAGGTAATTTTTAGGGGCAGGATTTTGGATATAAATAGCCACCCCATATGCAGAAAATTTGGAGAGAAATTCTCTCTGGAGCTAGCCGAAACTTTGCCCGTGTGGGCCGTGGTTACCCTGCAGAAACTCTGACGGAAGCTTGGATCGCGCTTCAGGCTTGGAGGACTGCTCTCCCCCATCCTTCTCATCACCGAATCAGCCTCAAGAAAGTGGGTAACTATGGCTTACTCACCTCCTTGGTGGTTGTGTTTGATTATGTGTATATGTATGCTTCTATGTTTATGTATGTTTATGTATGCTAAAACTCATGCTAGGATAGGGAGATGATTCTAAAGGGTCCTGTGACCTGGACTAGCTAGTTTTATGATGGTTGGAATATGTGTGAGAACCTCAAGAAGTGGCCATGAGAAAGGGAGAAGAGAAAAGAAAGAAAATCATGCACTCGGTTTCAGCCTCGCCTAGGTACCGCTGAGCGGCCCTAGGCGTCGCTGAGCGGAGTGCATCAGAAACACATGTTTTTAACACGTGGACTCCAGGGCGCTGAGCAGTCAGAAGGACTCGCTGAGCGGCCTGAAGGTCACTAAGGGTGAGGATAAGGATGGAAAAGATATTTTTGAAAACCGGGCCCAGCCCGCTCAGCGAAAGAAGTTACCGCTGAGCGATGAGGCTCCTGTCGCTGAGCGAGATGAGCTCAGACCGCTGAGCGAACAACAGGTTCCACTCAGCGGCCTGAGACCAGAACGTTCTATGGAAGCTGTCTTGAGGCACATAATCCAACAAGTTATGATTTAAATGATGAATATGACTGAAGTATGTGAACTATGTGATGTAGTATGTTAGAAGTCCATGCATTATGATTATTTAAAGTAATATGTTAGCATGCCATGCATCATGTTAAGGTACGATCAAAGGACTAGAAGTTAATCAAGTAATGAGTAAAGACTATAATGGAAATGAACTTAGGGAACAAGTCATGCCATGATATGTGCAAGGACATGAAAGAAAAGAAGAAATGTTATGAGAAAGAAAAGATGATATGATGAAAGAATATGAGAAAGAGAAAGAAAAGATGATGTTGCTGTCGGTAGGTGGCTGACAGTGGGTTCACTCTTCTATCGGTAGGTGGCTGGCAGGAGAGATGAATCGATTATGATGCACAACCTTCCTGTCAGTAGGTAGCTGGCAGGAAAGGAGTCACTTCCCTGTCTGCAGGTGGATGGCAGGGAAGGGGACGACGATTATTGTCGGTAGGTGGCTGGCAACGGATTCACTTTCTTGTCGATAGGTGGCTGGCAAGGAAGGGGAATCAATCATGCACAACATTCCTGTCGGTAGGTAGCTAGCAGGAAAGGGGTCACTTCCCTGTCTGCAGGTGGATGGCAGGGAAGGGGACGATGATTGTTGTCGGTAGGTGGCTGACAACTGATTCACTTTCTTGTCGGTAGGTGACTAGCAAGAAAGGGGAATCAATGATGTATTATGATTGTTGTCGGTAGGTGGCTGGCAACGAATTCACTTTCCTGTCAGTAGGTGGCTGGCAAGAGAGATGAATCAATTATGATGATGTTTGCTGTCAGTAGGTGGCTGGCAGCGGATTCGTTTTCCTATAGGTAGGTGGCTTGCAGGAAAGATGAATCAAACAAAGAAAAGAATATGAAAGTATGAAAGCAAGAGAAAAGTATGAAAGAAAAGCATGAAAGAAATGTATGGAAGAAAGAGAAAAGTAAAGAAAGAGTAAAGTATAAAAGAAAGAAAGAAAGAATTATAGTATGTGATGCATGCTTGAATGTATGTATGTATGTAATGTATGTAAAAATATATATATATGGAAGTATGAATAAGTAAGAAGATAAGTAAATATGAAGAAGATAAGTAAATATGATGCAAGTACCGTCAAGAGAACGCTCGAGACGGCTATGTATGTATGCGAAGGAAAATAACCATCACGAGAACTTAGTAAGCAAGAGTAGTTCCCCTGTCACTTAGTAACGTAGATAAAGCTGTTCAGGACTTTCGGCCAAATAATAATCAGTAGGGTTGTTAGTATCCATGTTCACTTAGAAACACCTGAACGGCCTGGAGTATAACTAAATGAAACCCGAGAGCGCAGAGCTACAGTTTTCCACTGAGAACCTATCGTTCTCACCCCTACTGCGTTTTGACTCCAGGATAGCATGAGTGTACGCCAAGGCGAAGCTGGTATCGGAAGACAAGCAAAGTTGTGGGCGTCAAAGGATTCTGAGGAAGCAATGGACAGCAACTTATGCTTTATGGTTTGAACTCGCTTAAGGGATTAGATGTTCCCTTAGCACATATGTAAATTATATGACTTCTATACTTGATGATGTAATTATGTATTATTATTTGGATGTGTAATTGTGTTATGGACCGACTACTTGCATGTTATCTGCTTCTCTTGTAACATTTCCAGTACCGCTATTCTGTAGTTAATTATCGTTTAAGTCCGATGGGACTCTATCGCTTGTATCTGGATATGTGCTTCGAACATGCACGGCTCCTAGTTTCTGTAATAAAGGTAAAAGATATTTTTGAAAACGGTCCATATTCTGAATAAGAAATATTTGCCAAGCTAAAAGTAGGGGCTAAAGGTAACCCCACCAAAGCAGAAAACAACCTAGTGAGCATTGTTTACTACGTACGGGTAAATAGTTAGCTAGGGTGTTTTATTTGGTATCAGAGCAATTTGGTCCAAAAGAGAGCCTGAGGACTGAGCTGCACTATGCTTTCGAGCATGAGGGCGGTGTAGGTTTCTACCGAATGGTATGTGTCGAGTTTATGTGTACTAGCCTTTTTGAGATTGATCACGTTGGAATTGTGCAGGTACCATCGACTCACTATGCCACCACGTAGAGATACTACACAGCGTACCTTGGATCATGCAGATTTTGCAGATATTCTCAAGGGGATGGAACAAGCCACCGCACATATGGCGGCTGCCACCGCTCAACGCAGCGCTGCCCAGACAGCTCAGGAGATTGAGGCTCGGAGGTATCGAGATTTCTCACGAGCTAATCCACCAGTGTTCGAGGGAATAAAGGACCCGGCCTTGGTCCATGGCTGGATCCAGAAGATGGAGCAGATCTTCGAGGATGTACCATGCACCGATCCTCAGAAAATTAAATTCGCATCAAGGAAGCTGGAAGGAGCAGCAGGGGAATGGTGGGACATAACCAGGCCCCTGTTTGAACAAGAAGGAGGTCAGATCACTTGGGACCAGTTTAAGATGGCATTCCTGGATAAGTATTTTCCTCAGGAACTACATGACAGAGTTTTTAGAGTTGAAGCAGAGTTTTTAGAGTTGAAGCAGGGGAACATGACAGTCGCGGAGTACACAGTAACATTTAAGAGACTCTGCCGGTATTCACAAGACTACAAGCTCCACCCCAATGAAATTTGGAAGTGCGGCAAGTACCAGCGTGGATTGAAGCCAGAGTTGTGAGTATTTCTGAATGTATCAGGGATACGGGATTATGCCACTCTCGTCAATACATGTTTGGCTCAGGAGGAGGCCAACTGGCACTTAGCAAAGGTGCATAGCGAGAGGAATAAAAGGAGGATCGCCGAGCAAGGGAATGTCTCGCAGGACCAAAAGAGTAGAAGGATTTGGCACCCCTAATACCCACCAGAAGGAAACTCCGAAGGGCAAGATACTCATGAAGAGCCACACGGAGAAGGAAGCTACCCACTTTACCGGAAAGGCGGCCAGCTACACGCAGGAATTCTTCTGGCCGGGAGGAAAATGTGCTTCAAATGTGGAGGCAATGATCATCTCGTCAAGCAATGCAAAACGGTGACGAACAGCAACTCACATTGTCAGAGGTGTGGCAAGTTACATAGAGGGACTTGCGTAGTCGGGAAACAGGTATGCTTCAAGTGCGAAAAGAATGGACACTACGCTAAACAGTGCAAAATGGCCCTACTTGCAGCCCAACCGTCCCAGCAGCCGGAGCAACACCTCACCTGAGGTACGTGAATAGTAAGGAGTAGGAACATTAATTGCGAAAGAAGGATACTGAAAAACTTTAGCGACGCTGAAATTTCGAGAACGAAATTTTTCTAACGGGGGTGGAATGTAACATCACACTTTTTCCTTAGTAAGAATTTCACAAGAAAAATACCCATAGAAGCCCTTATACGGGTTAACCGGGTAGAATCCTAAACCCTTAGGACAGACGTGTCTGTAGAAGATTTTTGGTGTGGTGTTTGGGAATTCCGATGTCACTCAAAGAATGACTTATGACCCTTAGGATTTGATGGTAAGTCCAGACTGTCAGAAAAACGGAGTTCCGCTCAGTTTCGGACGATTCTGCAGACACCAGAACAGCCCCGTTTTGTCCCGTTTAGCCGGTAAAATTGAGCAGAGAGCCCCGAGTCTCTGGAAACCCAACCGGTACCAGGGAAAAGTTTTAGACACCTTAGAATAGTCCCACGACCCTATTGGGAAGGTCGGGAAATAACGAAACTACGAGTAGAACAGCGGTCTGCGGTCACCGGGGCTCGATGACGTGTAAAAAGTATCTATGAAAAATAATCCTCCGGATAAAAATTCACAAATGCCTTAAACCAATAATATTCCCATGTAGGGGGAAAGTAGAGGATCGCAACGGTACAAGTGGAATATTTTTCGAACGAACGTGCGCGACGCACTTGCATTGCGAGCGATAAAACACGAGCCAAACAGGACCGGGAGGCGGTCAAAAATGGGCAGCCCACGTGATGGAATCAGATTGCAAGAGAAATTAATTTAAAATTCAAATACTATTCATTGATGTGACATATGGATTATCTTTTTAATTAATTAATTATTAAAGAAAATAGAAAAGGGCAAAATTGTAAATAAGCATGGGGACAAAAATGTAATTTTCAGGGGCAGGATTTTGGCTATAAATAACTGCCCCATATGCGGAAAATTTGGGGAGAAATTCTCTCTAGAGCTAGCTGAAACTCTGCCCGTGTTGGCCGTGGTTACCCTACAGAAACTCTGCCGGAAGCTTGGATCGCGCTTAAGGCTTGGAGGACTACTCTCCCCCATCCTTCTCATCACCGAATCAGCCCCAAGAAAGTGGGTAACTATGGCTTACTCACCTCCTTGGTGGTTGTGTTTGATTATGTGTATATGTATGCTTCTATGTTTATGTATGTTTATGTATGCTAGAACTCATGCTAGGATAGGGAGATGATTCTGAAGGGTCCTGTGACCTGGACTAGCTAGTTTTATAATGGTTGGAATATGTGTGAGAACCTCAAGAAGTGGCCATGAGAAAAGGGGAAGAGAAAAGACAGAAAATCATGCACTCGGTTTCAGCCTCACCCAGGTACCGCTGAGCGGCCCCAGGAGTCGCTGAGCGAAGTGCATCAGAAACACATGTTTTTAACACGTGGACTCCAGGGCGCTGAGCGGCCTGAAGGTCACTAAGGATGAGGATAGGGATGGAAAAGATATTTTTGAAAACCAGGCCCAGCCCGCTGAGCGAAAGAAGTTACCGCTGAGCGATGAGGCTCCTGTTGCTGAGCGAGATGAGCTCAGACCGCTGAGAGCACAACAGGTTCCGCTGAGCGGCCTGAGACCAGAACGTTCTATGGAAGTTGTCTTGAGGCACATAATCCAACAAGTTATGATTTAAATGATGAATATGACTGAAGTATGTGAACTATGTGATGTAGTATGTTAGAAGTCCATGCATTATGATTATTTAAAGTAATATGTTAGCATGCCATGCTTCATGTTAAGGTACATTTAGAGGACTAGAAGTTAATCAAGTAATGAGTGAAGACTATAATGGAAATGAAGTTAGGGAACAAGTCATGCCATGATATGTGCAAGGACATGAAAGAAAAGAAGAAATGTTATGAGAAAGAAAAGATGATATGATGAAAGAATATGAGAAAGAGAAAGAAAAGATGATGTTGCTGTCGGTAGGTGGCTGGCAGCGGGTTCACTCTTCTGTCGGTAGGTGGCTGGCAAGAGAGATGAATCGATTATGATGCACAACCTTCCTGTCGGTAGGTAGCTGGCAGGAAAGGGGTCACTTCCCTGTCTGCAGGTAGATAGCAGGGAAGGGGATGACGGTTGTTGTCGGTAGGTGGCTGGCAACGGATTCACTTTCTTGTCGGTAGGTGGCTAGCAAGAAAAGGGAATCAATGATGTATTATGATTGTTGTCGGTAGGTGGCTGGCAACGGATTCGCTTTCTTGTCGGTAGGTGGTTGACAAGGAAAGGGAATCAATGATGAACAACCTTCCTGTCAGTAGGGAGCTGGCAGGAAAGGGGTCACTTCCCTGTCTGCAGGTGGATGGCAGGGAAAGGGACGATGATTGTTGTTGGTAGGTAGCTGGCAACTGATTCACTTTCTTGTCGGTGGCTGGCAAGAAAGGGGAATCAATGATGTATTATGATTTTTGTCGGTAGGTGGCTGGCAACGGATTCACTTTCCTATCGGTAGGTGGCTGGCTGGAGAGATGAATCAATTATGATGATGTTTGCTGTCGGTAGGTGGCTGGCAGCGGATTCACTTTCCTATAGGTAGGTGGCTTGCAGGAAAGATGAATCAAACAAAGAAAAGAATATGAAAGTATGAAAGCAAGAGAAAAGTATGAAAGTAAAGCATGAAAGAAAGGTATGGAAGAAAGAGAAAAGTAAAGAAAGAGTAAAGTATAAAAGAAAGAAAAGAATTATAGTATGTGATGTATGCTTGAATGTATGTATGTATGCAATGTATGTAAAAATCTATGTATGGAAGTATGAATAAGTAAGAAGATAAGTAAATAAGTAAGAAGATAAGTAAATATGAAGAAGATAAGTAAATATGATGTAAGTGCCGTCAAGAGAACGCTCGAGACGGCTATGTATGTATGCGAAGGAAAATAACCAGCACGAGAACTTAGTAAGCAAGAGTAGTTCCCCTGTCACTTAGTAACGTAGATAAAGATGTTCAGGACTTTAGGCCAGATAATAATCAGTAGGGATGTTAGTATGCATGTTCACTTAGAAACACCTGAACAGCCTGGAGTATAACTAAATGAAACCCGAGAGCGCAGAGCTACAGTTTTCCACTGAGAACCTACCGTTCTCACCCCCACTGTCTTATGACTCCAGGATAGCATGACCTGTACGCCGAGACGGAGCCGGTATCGGAAGACAAACAGAGTTGTGGGTGTCAGAGGATTCTGATGAAGCAATGGACAGCAACTTATGCTTTATGGTTTGAACTCGCTTAAGGGATTAGATGTTCCCTTAGCACATATGTAAATTATATGACTTGTATGCTTAATGATGTAATTATGTATTATTATTTGGATATGTAATTGTGTTATGGATCGACTACTTGCATGTTATCTGCTTCTCTTGTAACATTTCCAGTACTGTTATTCTGTAGTTAATTATCGTTTAAGTCCGATGGGACTCTATCGCTTGTATCTGGATATGTTCTTCGAACACGCACGGCTCCTAGTTTCTGTAATAAAGGTAAAAGATATTTTTGAAAACGGTCCATATTTTGAATAAGAAATATTTGCCAAGCTAAAAGTATGGGCTAAAAGTAACCCCACCAAAGCAGAAAACAACCTAGTGAGCATTGTTTACTACGTGCGGGTAAACAGTTAGCTAGGGTGTTTCACGTGTCACCCTGCCCTTCCACCGTTAGTTCGCCCCTCGAGCCCATGATGCAGAAGTAGGGCCCTCCAGGGTACACCGTGACTGGCCGGTCACTCCTGAGCTCTCCCAAACACTTGAAAGGGGAGGAGATTCATCTACTCCGGCATCCCCAACAGCTGCGAGGGAGGTCCCTGCAGTCGACGATTAGATGAGCAGCGACTCATCAGAAAAGGAGGAGGACTCGGAGGAGGAGGAGGAAGATCCGAAAGAGGACCCCAACCCCGACTGCTAGGACTGATATGAGGCACCATCTGGCCCCACGTCTCACGTGATAATTTTGTTAACTCTAGGATTTTCTCTTATGTAACTTGTAGTATGTGTACTGTAACTAGTTTGTAAAACATGTATCTACTATAGCCCGTGTACGGGCAAGTGTATGTCTGAGTAATTGTAAATTGAATGTGATTGGACCCTTGACATGTATGTTGGATATGTGGAGTAATTCTCTCTTTATGATAACCCACTAACGTTCATACCATACTAAGGATGTTAGGTATATGTAATCTGCGTGCTAGGTTCATAATTGAAACCTAAGGGGGTAATAGGGTTAAAGCTTCAAACGGGTCCATATTTTGGGGATAAGAAACTACTTTCCAAAGGTAACAAGGGACTATGAGTATTCCCACCAATGAAGGCAACAACCTAGTATGCAAGGTCTATGACTTAAGCATAAGCCCGCTAGCTAGGGTGTTACAACTATCATCACTTCTCAAGCTTGGTCATCTTGGAAAAAGGTTGCCACAAGCTTGGATTCTCAAGGCTTTTGAGACTCCCTCTCTGTAACATCCCACTTTTTCCTTAGTAAAGATTTCACAGGATAGATATCTAGAGAAGCCCTCTGTATAGGTTAAACATGTAGAAACAAGAAGCCTTAGGACAAAAGTGCCTGTAGAAATTATTCTGTTTGGTTTCGCAAAATTCTGCTGACACTAGAATGGTTCCTTTTGACCCTCAAAATTGGATGGTAAATCTAAACTGTCTTTAAAACGAAGTTCTACTCAGTTTTAGATGATTCTGCAGACACTAGATCAGTTCTTTTTAGCCATCAGAGTTTAGTAGAGAGTCTAAAGTCTCTGGAAACCATACCTTTACAGAGAAAAAGGTTACAAATATCTTGTACTAACCCCAAAACCTCACTAGGAAAATGAGGAGATCACGAAAATTCAACCGAAATATTTTTCGGACGACCGTACGCGAAGCATCCAAACAGCGTACGACAAAACACGATCAAACGGGACTGGGAAGTGGGCCCTATGACCAAGGGAGACCAGCTCTCTCATGTTTTCTCTCTCCTCACCACAAGCACACATTCTGGTCAAAAAGTCAAAGATGACTAAGCCTTGACTCATCGTTGTTATCTGTTTATTTTATTTTCTTTTTCATTTTTTCCAAATTAATTTATGTGGACACCAATGGCCAAGACCATTTTGTCCTTGGGACTATAAATAGCCCCCTCCATGGCTTAATTTTCATACTTTCTCATTTTCCCCACGTCTCTAATCAAAATTCGTTTCATTCAGAAATCCTGTCGTTACACTGCCGGAAACCGGAGACTAGTCAGGAAAGCTAGCCAGGGAAGCTCTACTCTCTTGGAACCTTTGCCTCACCCTCCCAACCATATCCAAGACTCTAAGAAGGTGGGTAAACTTGGCTTGCTCACCTCCTTGGTGGCTTCTATGTGCTTATGTGTGATTTTGTGAACTGTTGTGTATTATGTTAGCTATGCTAGGTTAGGGATGTATAGATGATTTGGAGATGTTTTGTAAGATAACTAATGTTGTAATATGGTTGTTGGAACTTGTGAAAAAGCCCTAAGAAGTGGACATGGGAATGAGTTGCAAGAAGTAGAAGAAAACAAATGGGGAGCCCTAGGTCACACCCAGATCGCTGAGCGGCTCCATGAACCGCTGAGCGGCCCAGGGCCTAAAACCCCCCAAAATGCTTTGAAAACTCCGTGGTGACCTAGGTGCCTTCAGGGACCACTGAGCGGCCCCAATGGACTATTGAGCGCCCTGAAGAATGATTTGGAAAATGGTTTTGAAATGAAGTTCTGTGACCTGAATGGTTCCATGGACCGCTGAGCGGGCCCACAGGGGCACTGAGCGGCCTGAACCATGGTTTTCCCATGGATACTTGGACAGGGGTGACGAAGTGACCCGGGAGTTCTCAGGGGTGTTGTACAACCCAGAAAGCTCTAGGTCATTAAGCTAACTTGTACCAGGGAATAAAAGTTTACGAAAATAATCTTGGGCCGCACGTTTCCAACAAGCATTGATCTGTGTGATGTATGTTGATTTGTATGATGTATGTGGGACATTGAGCGTAGTTAGGTTTATGATAAAATGCATAATGAGGACCCGGTCGCCGTCAGGATTTTAGGACGACCGTAGATAACTAGAGAATCATCACCTAAGTTGAAAGAGTATAATTGAACTCTAGGGAACAAGGATTTGAACGCAGGCATTGATCGATCTTATAGTAAAGTAAGAAAGACGAATAAAGCTTAGAATCCATAGTCCAGTCAGTCGTCTAGTACGTCCCCAAGTGTGGACGAAGTGTCACTGTCCCCAATTGTGGATAGGTTCCCAAGTGTGAGCAAGGTAAGTTTATCCCCAAGCGTGGATAAGTCCCCAAGTGTGGACATAGCGTCATTGTCCCCAAGTGTAGACAGGTCCCCAAGTGAGGACGAAGTGAGTCTGTCCCCAAGTGTGTACAAGTAGATAGGTGAGGAAGGACGCGTGAGCGAAGCCCAGAATTCCCAGCATGCATAAGATTTATGATGTATGTAAGTATGCAAGCATGTATATGTACGTATGTGTTAGGACTTGTCGAGTGAAACACTATTATGAGACCGCCTTACAAAGTATAAGTTACGTGGGTGCTTGATCCTAGGACACGATACCCGGACGATCAGGTTAAAAAGCACGAATCCATAGGTAATGTCAAGATTAAAGAATCCCCCGTCACCTAGTAAATTAGATAAAGCTACTTAGGACTTAGACAAAAGATAATAATCAGTAGGGTGTTAGTATGCATGACACTTAGAGATCTCTTGAGTGGCCTGGATCATAACTG
>QANU01026099.1:26074-41281 GCA_003254905.1 Nissolia schottii | reverse complement strand
CTAAACCCATTTTTCATAATAATAAACCCAGATTTTTAGTCTAAATACCCAAAATTATAGATTCTCCCTTTTTTGCTCAAAATGCCATTTTTGTCTGAAAAACCGATTTTTCTTTGAAATTTTATTTCTCCATAACCCAATGGACTCAAGACTTGACCCTAAGGTTTTTGATACCTCTAAACCCATTTTTCATAATAATAAACCCAGAGTTTTAGTATAAATACCCAAAATTACAGATTCGCCCTTTTTTGCTCAAGATGCCATTTTTGTCTGAAAAACCGATTTTTCTTTGAAATTTTATTTCTCCATAACCCAATGGACTCAAGACTTGACCCTAAGGTTTTTGATACCTATAAACCCATTTTTCATAAAAAGAAACCCATATTTTTAGTCTAAATACCCGAAAATCACGAAATGACCATTTTGCCCTTTTATGCCAAAAAACCCAAATTTTGCTCTATGTCACCTTTTCTCAAAACTCTTCCATGTTCAACACTAAAACATTTTTCCACATACTCCAGCACTTTTAACCCACATATTATCATCCTCAAATCACATTCATTTAATCAAATCATTAATAACACAAGCATGTTTATTTTTAGCCATAAAACACATAAACATCAACACACATAAACATACAAAATCATCCATGAGCTCAAGAGCACTAAAGAATGAGTGAAAGCCTAAGTTACCCACCTCTAGAAAACCTTGTGGTGGTCAGTGAGACTTGGAGTGAAAATCTGTAGAAGCCTTGGTGCCTTCCAAGCTTTTGGCCACTTTTCTCCAAGAGAAACTTGAGAGAAACTATGAGCAAGCTCATGGTTTTGAGGAGAGGAAAATGAGGGAAATTTGTGAGAAGAAGGGTGTTGTTCTTAGAGCTTTGTAAGGAGAATGAAAGTTTGTTTCTATGGAATAATTGTGGGGTGATTTTTCTTGGTTGGCTTATGGAAAAAGATGAAGCTAAAGATGAGAGGATTTTAGGGAGATGAGACTTGGTTTTGTGGAGCTTGAAGACAAGGTGAGGAGGCTCAAATATTTTTGAAGCCAAAGAAGTGTGCTATGGCTTGCTTTGGTGTGTTTTTAAGAAGTATGGTGAGGATGAAATCCTCCTCCAAAAGCTAGAAGCTCCCGCGGTTTTTGGCCAGAATTTTGAGAGAAAAAATTGATTTTTGATGGCAAAATAAGTGATGTGATGGAGTAAGGTGGTGATGGTAAGTGTTGCATAGTGATGGTAAGTGTGGAAGCTTAAATTAAGGAACATGTTTGTTGACTAAAAATTCTGAAAATTCAGCAAGTGTTGGCCATGCTTTTGGGCTGAAATTTAGTGGGAATTTGTCACTTAAAATATTGCTAGTGATATTGTTTGGAAGTGTAAAAGTGTGTAGTTTGCCTTGATGAATTTTTGAGTGGCTAAGCTTAATTTTTGGGGACAATTTAATTAGAATTTTGGGGGGTGAAGTCACGGTTTTGGTGGCTGATTTGTGAGGAAATTAATTGATTTTTGGAATAAAGAAAAGGTGGTGAATAGTGTAAGGCATGGGCATAGGTATGGGTGGGTATGGGCATGTGTAAGAAAGGTAAGGTGATGGGAATTTGGAAGCTTGATTTAGGGGATATTTTTGACCCAAAACCCTTAAAAAAACGTGCAGCCCTTCACCTTGCTGCTGCTGAAATTTCATTTTATTCCGGCTCCGGTTCGCTCGTGTTTTATCGTTCGCAGTGTCGGTACGTCGCGCACGGTCGTCCGAAAAATATTTCGTTTATACCGTCGCGATCCTCTAATTCCCACCTACCTAAGGGTATTAATATTAAAGGTGTTTGTGAAATTTTCCTCCGGGAGATTATTTTCACAAACACCGTTTTGCGTGCCAAAGGTTCATCGGCGAACAACGGCTGTTCGGTTGTCTGTCGAATTTTCCACCGCGACACGTTTTATTTCCCAGGGATATTCTACCTAATAATTTTCCATTCTTATCCTCTAATCATGATTAGAAATTTCTTAAATATTTATGATTACGATTATTTCCCTAAGGAAAAATTCGGGATGTTACATTCCACCCCCTTAGAAAAATTTCGTCCTCGTGAAGACGTCAGCAATAGGTTGATAGATATTCTGTACTATGATGTATGACTCTTATTAATTGTTTGTGTAATTAATTATTAATAAGCAAGGTGTAATTATCTGTTGGACCTTAAATTGTGCTTATATGTATATTTATATTTCTCCAGCTTGTCACCACCTTAACTGACAGGTTCATTAGCCTTTGTATATATATATTTCCTTGTTCACACACAGCTCCTAATTTGCAAACTGATACAGTAACAGAGCAATTTTCAAAATGGTCCATATTTTCAAGTAAGAAATATATTTTCCAAGTTAAAAGTAGGGGCTAAAAGTAACCCCACCAAAGTAGAAAACAACCTAGTGAGCATTGTTTACTACGTACGGGTAAACAGTTAGCTAGGGGTGTTTCAAATACAACCTACTTACTTTTCCGTATCCTTGACGATCAGGCAGCGCTGAATACCTGAATGGTAGCTAACCATAACTGCACTCGGCATAATGTTACCGTCAACGAAGGGAATGACCATACTCCTGGTGAGTTGGTGAGGGGCCTGCCCTAGCGACAAGGCCAGGAGTGGACTCGTACTTGGATACTTCTACTACCTACATTCTTAGTAAGTCCTTACTTACTTTGTATCTCAATCCTCGGGAATTAACCTTACTGCTCATTGTCCCTTCTCGACCTTAATTGGTTCCTTTAGACATAAACCAATCCGTCTTGTGGGATCGGCGAGGGGCGTGTCCGTAGACGTGCCAGGAGAAAAGCATCTAAATGTTCATGTAAATTCATACTTCTGAGGTCTACCCATCCTTCATAGTGGGGACCTCGGCAAGAAACTTAATTGTTTGTCCTAAGTCTCATTATGATCTTGGATTGAGTTAGGTGCCAACTCTAATTTTCTAGAATCTTCCTAAGATGCATGATGTGACATGGAACGGACATGTATTCTTTTGATCGCTTTAAATGATACTTTATTTAAGTAATATCTGCTTCTTGACAGACTAACACTTTACTATAATAACATTTCATTCAGATTAAGTTCAATAACATAACGGCATTCTACCGTGATTCATTTTGAACAACCTTTTCTTGTTTAATAATTATAACCGCAATTTTCCATAATTCATTTTGAATATTTTCTCATTAAATAATTATAACAGCAATTTTCTACAATTTGTTTTAAATAACATTTCCTCATCAAATAATTATAACAACAATTTTCCACAATTCATTTTGAATAACATTTTCTCATTAAATAATTATAACAGCCATTTTCCACAATTCATTTTGAATAGCATTTTCTCATTTAACCATCATAACAGCAATTTCCCATTGTTCATCTTAATTAACATTTTCTCACTTTTACATAGCACTTGCAGTAGTTTAATAACGTTCAGCCTATTCCAACTTATTTCCTTAATTTAGCAATTCTTTAATTTAACATACAGCCTAATAGATTTAAAAGGTAGTTATATCCGATTATAAAACTTTTTAATTTCTCTTAGCCTCAACCGAACCTTTCATACCATCTTTTCCAAATTTACCAAGCCTTTATTTAATAGTTTTAACATTCAACAGCATGCATATCACGGATTTGATAACAGGTTCCCTTATTTCGACAGTTTCTCAGACATACATTCAAACATTCACAATCATTTCACATTAGAACATCACGGAACTCATACACCAGTGTCGTTAATATTGCAATCTGTTATCCTTATGTTTTTCTTAACTAATCAAATTATGAAACACATGTACCCTTATTCTGCTCCCCAACCCGTGACCCTTTCCTTGCAATCCATACTTAATTTTCGTTAGTAACCCCTGCTGTCTCTCCTTTACATACATCTCATTCTATTACTTCATACAATTTTTTTATCTTTCTAATTTATAGCATCATAGTACCACTCACACAATCTGGTTTTTGCCATATTCCATGAGATATGAATAGAATCAGAATCATCAGTAAACTACCCAAAATTTACGTACAATAAATAGAACATAGTTATGTTATTTTTTTTTGGTTACATTAGAAAATTTCTACTGCACTAGCCAAACAATATTAAGCATATTAATGTCATGTTTATCATGCTAGAAAATTTCTACTGCCCTCTTAACGGTCTAACAACATTAAACCTTTATTAGAACACATTTATGTCATATTTATTATGTTAGAAAATTTCTACTGCACCTCTTAACAGCCAAGCAACATTAAACCTTTATTATCTCATCTTATAATTTAATCTAACTATGCATGCACAGCCCAAGTCAAGTCACGGTTCATCAACACCTTTTATCAAGGACAAGGACTGCATTCGGCACACAACAACTACTAGAGAAAAGAGAATGAAACTACCCACTTGTAGCTAATTTGGTGGGAAAGTTTTGGCCCTTTTAAGCTGACTTCTTGCAGGTTCCGGGAATTAATCAAGTATGCCTGCAAGGGAGGAGGAATCGGTGGTGAAAAGGGGAGTTTAAGGAAGTAAGGTTTCAGTGGAGAGAATAAAACTAAGGGGACTTACCACACGGTTCCCGTTTTGGTGCTGGAATTGGATGAGGAAATTATTTAATTTCCTTCTGAGCTGCTGAGAGATGATCTTTGTTTGTGTGAGGTGATTTGTAGTTGGATACTAGAGTGGAGGGTGCGTTGATGAGGTGAGAGGAAGGGCTAGGTGGCTTCGGTTGTTGAAGGCTTCGGTGGTGGAAGGAAAATTTTGTTTAGAGAAAGAATGGAACCGAGATTAATGTGAGGGCTTACTGCATGTCCTTATTAATAGTTGTTACAAGGGCTGTCCTGCTGTCCTCTATTCCGCCCCCTTGTTTCATTTACTTGACACGACTTAGTGAGGAATCCATGCTAGGTAGCAGCATGCATGGAGCCCTTGGGCCACTTATCTTAATTAGGGAAAATAGGCATCATTGCCTGCGCCTTAGGGGCAGCTTAGGGAAATTTCTCGCTGCACAATCCTAAGAGAAAAGAAAATGTAGGGTGATAGAGGGAGAGGGCTGTAAATTCTAATCCACATTGTAGCACATATACAAGCATAAGTATATGTCTAATTCAGAGAGTGAGGCGTACTATCTCCATGTTCAGCTTGTGTCTCATGATTTAGTGGGATTAAGTATCTTAGGTGGCAGGCTGCATGTGAGTTTTGGGTCACTCACATTTATGAAGGGTATTGCATAGGCATCATTGCCTATTTTGCAATGCTGCAGGGTTGCCGTGGAGTGCTTAATTTTGTGGTATGGCAATTTATTTGCCTAAAGAAAAACTAAACTACATGGTTTCCTACGGTGCAAAGCTGTACGTGTGGTCTGCATGCTTTCCTTTTATCCATCAAATTAATTAGAGCACTTAGAGGCACCATTGCTCATCTATTCTGTTGGTGCCGTCACCAAAAGAATCCATTTGAGTTTTCTATAATTTTCTCCTTATAATCTAAGTTGTTTTAGGTGTACTTAGGGTTACTCTTAATTTAGACCATAGCTTTGTAAGAAGCTTTTGTATTACCAGTTGGAATACTTGTTGAAAATTCAGCAAGCACACTACCAATTGCACTTCTTAGAATTTAGGTGGCAAGCTCAAGATTTGCATGCAATTTTTCATGCTAATAATTTTCTCGTTAATTTAAAGGTATTATAGGTATGGTTCTATTAATGATTTCTAATGCTATGAGTTCAATAAGCTATGGGCTTGTCTTTGTGCTTAGAATTTCTATGGGAAGATAAGAGTAGCAAGATCGAGGGTTAGGGCTTGGAAGAAAAGAATACGGACATGAATCGAACAGAGCTGGCTACTTAGTCCTTTCGGTGGCACTCACCTAGTTTAATCGCGTTAGTGGGCGAATGATTGATGCGGAGCTTCGTAATTGATGTATTCATAACACCTTAAAAATTAAAATGTTATTCAGAGTCGTACGAAATTCTTTCCGAGAGAAGTGGGATGTCACATTCCACTCCCCTTAGAAAAATCTCGTCCACAAAATTTTAGTACCTTCGAATAATTCGGGATGTGCTTTCTTCATCTCGGACTCTAACTCCCATGATTGCTCTTCACATCCTTCATTCCTCCATAGCACGCGCACCATAGGTATTTCTTTGTTTCTGGTGGCTCGGGTTTTGCGATCAAGGATCCGGTGTGGTACCAAGGGTAAGGTCAAGTCTTCTCTTACATGGTCTAGAGATGCATTATACTTTCGCAACTGGGAAACATGAAATACGTTGTGGATGTTGGCCAAGGTAGGAGGGAGGGCTATACGATAAGCCACGGGCCCTACCCGGTTGAGGATTTGGAAAGGCCCTATAAATCTTAGGCTTAACTTTTTAGTCTTCAGAGATCTTCCAATGCCTGACGTCGGAGTAACTTTTAAGAACACATGTTCGCCTTCCTAGAATTCAAGTGGCCTTCTTCTATTATCTGCGTAACTCTTCTGACGGCTTTACGCGGTACGGATTCGTTCTCTAATACTTTTTATCCATTCTTCCGTTTGCTACAACTCTTCCGGACCTAAATGCAGGCCAACCCTATTATCATTCCAGCAGAGAGGTGACTGGCATTTTCGTCCATATAGCGCTTCGAACGGGGCCATGCCGATACTGGCATGATAACTGTTGTTATAAGAGAATTCCACGAATGGCAGTAAATCATCCCAGTGCCCCGGAAGGTCTAACAGACAAGCTCTCAACATATCTTCCAAGGTCTGTATTGTTCGTTCGGACTGCCCGTGGGTCTGAGGGTGGTAAGCAGAGCTTAGTCGTAACTGAGACTCGTATGCTTTCTGGAAAGCTGTCCAGAACCTCGAGGTTAACCTCAGATCTCGATCTGAAATAATGGACGACGGCACTCCATGCAACCTTACAATTTCCCAAATATACACTTGCACGAGTTTCTCCATGGGATATGTCATTTTTATAGGGATGAAGTGGGCTGATTTGGTGAGCCTATCCACAATCACCCATATAGCATCTGCGCCTTTGGGAGTCCGGGGTAATCCTGTCACAAAATCCATTGAAATCCCTTCCTATTTCCATTCCGGTATCTCAGGTGGGCTTAACATTTCGGGTGGTTTCTTATGTTCAGTTTTCACCTTTTGACAGACTAGGTACTTCGTTACCCAATCCACATCCTTTTTCAGTCCTGGCCACCAAAACATCTTCTTCAAGTCTTGATATATTTTCATGGTGCCAGGGTGGATAGTGAAGCGGCTTTTGTGAGCCTCCCTCAAGATATCTTCCCTTAGGTTGCCTTCTGGGGGAACACAAATGCACTGATTAAATCGTAGTATCCCGTTGGTCCCTCTTTCTACTTCCTTGAACTTTCCCTATTTTACTGCTATAATAAACTCTTGCTATGCTCTCCCTTGACAGTTTCGTTGAGCTTCGATAACCCTCTGTTCGAAGTCACTGGAGATTCTCAAGTGGCACAATTTAATGTTGTTCTGGCAACGAGTCACACTTAAATTTAGATCTCTGAAACTTGTAACTAGTTCTGCTTCTTTAATCATCATGTGAGCCACGGTTAAGGATTTTCAGCTCAGGGCATCAGCCACTACATTGGCTTTTCCTGGGTGATAATTTAGTCCAAAGTCATAATCTTTCAAAAATTCCATCCACCGTCTCTGCCGCATGTTGAGTTCCCTCTGATCAAACAAATATTTCAGGCTCTTATGATCTGAGAAAACTTCGAACCTCACTCCATACAAATGGTGCCTCCATATTTTTAGTGCAAACACAACGGCTGCCAGTTCTAGTTCGTGCGTGGGGTAGTTCACTTCATGGGGTCGTAGTTGTCTGGAAGCGAACGCCACGACTTTTTGACTTTGCATGAGCACGCTCCCCAATCCCGTACCTGATGCATCACAATATACTTCATACGGTACTCGTGGATCTGGCAGAGCTAATCACTGGCACAGTGGTTAATTTCTCTTTAAGTTCTTGGAAGCTCTTTTCGCATTCGGGTGACCATACAAAGGGCACTCCTTTTCTAGTCAGTTTGTTGAGTGGTAACGCGATTCGCGAGAATCCTTTGATGAATCTTCGGTAGTAACCGGCTAATCCCAAGAAACTACGAATTTCAGTGACGGAGTTTGGCCTTTCCCCCTTCTCAACAGCTTCCACTTTGCTAGGGTCAACTGCAACTCCATGTTTTGACATGATATGCCCCAAAAACTGTACTTCATTCACCCAAAATTCACATTTTGATAACTTGGCATATAGCTTCTTGTCTTTTAATATCTCCAGGACCGTCCTCAAATGGTTTGCATGTTCCGCTTCACTTTTAGAGTACACTAGGATATCATCTATAAAGACAATGACACATCGGTCTAAATGTTCTCGAAAGATACGATTCATGTAGTCCATGAAAATCGCAGGGGCATTAGTCAGCCTAAACGACATTACGGTGAACTCAAAATGGCCATATCTTGACCTGAATGCCATCTTGGGTATGTCTGCATCTCGTACACGAATTTGGTGGTAACCCGAGCGCAAATCAATCTTTGAAAATATTGTTGCTCCTCTTAGCTGGTCTATTAGGTCATCAATGCGGGGTAATGGGTATTTGTTCTTGATGGTTACCTTATTCAATTGCCTGTAATCAATGCACATGCGCATCGAACCATCCTTCTTCTTGACAAACAGCACCGGAGCTCCCCAAGGTGACGCACTTGGCCGTATAAACCCTTTTTCTATCAGTTCTTCCAATTGTTGCTTCAGTTCCTGCAGTTCAACAGGGGACATGCGATAGGGGGCAATGGATACTGGGCCTGCTCTGGGAACGAGGTCAACGGGGAATTCTACCTCCCTTTCTGGTGGAAACTCGGGAATATCCTCTGGGAACACCTCTGGGTATTCACCAACTACCGGGATGTGCTCAAGAAGTTTTTGGGTCTCCACTTCCGAAGATGACAAAAGAATGTACTCCTTACTTGCAAGTTGGCAGTAGTAGAGAGTAACTGGTTCAGTGCTAGAGCTTGAATTATCAACAGTTGAGGGTGAGAAGGCAATCGATTTGTCTGCACAGCTGAGAGTAACCTGGTTGGCCCGAAGCCAATCCATCCCTAAGATCATGTCTAGACCTATGAGGGGAAGACAGATCAAGTTGGTTGTACATGACTTTCCCATCATTTGAAATGGACACTCCATGCAAACTAAACATGTTTTGATTGGCGGGGCTGTGGGGGTAGACACATTCAAAGTATAAGGTAGCGACGTAGGGGACAATTTTAAGGTGCTAACTCTCTCATATGATATGAACAAGTGTGATGCTCCAGAATCAAAGAGTACAAATAGAGTAGTATTTTGCATAACACACGTACCATGGATCAGTTCTTCCTCATTCAGCGCTTCTTCTGCAGACAGAGTAAATACTTTGCCCTGTCGTTGGGTAGGAGGCAGGACTATGGTGCAATCCTTGGAAAAGTGGCCATGTTTGCTACATCTGAAACAGACATTTTGCCCGGCTAGGCAAGCTCCTCCATGCTTTTTCCCGCATTTAGAGCATGGCCCTTGGGATGCTCCGCCCTGTATCGGTGGGCGAGGTGCTGGCGGGCCGGTTCGAAATGATCCCCTCCCTGGTTGATTAGGCTTCCCCATGTTCACCTGCTGTGGTTTCCACTGGCTTGGCCTCCTATCTTGATTGCGAAATGGGGGTTGGGTGAATCCTCTCCTTCTGGGGTCCTGCTGCGAGCTCCCTTGATCAACCGCCTTCCTTTTGTAGCGTTCATTCCTTTCAACAGCTAAGTTCTTGGTAGACTCCTCGAGAATTAGACACTAATCCACTAAAGTTGCATAGTCGTCTAGATGGTTCACAGCCACTTGTAGCTCTCCTTTCAGGCCCTGTCGGTAACTCGCGCACTTCCACCGTTCACTCGGATTTAACTGATATGTGCTCGAATAACGGCATAATTTTTCAAAAAGTGTTGTGTATTCTGCTACTGTTTTGTCCCCTTGCCTTAGTTCCAGAAACTCTGCTTCCTTCTTATCCCTCAGTCCTCTAGGGAAATACTTGTCCAAAATCGCGGTAGTAAATTGTGCCCAGGTGAGTGGGTCTTCTCTCTGCTCTAGAAGAGGTCTGGTGGAGTCCCACCATTCTCTAGCTACTCCTCTTAGCATCCGGGCGGCGAACTTGACCTTCTGAGCATCACTACAGGGAATGTCCTCAAATACTTGTTCTACTCCCTTTATCCAACTATGCACTACGTCTGGATCCATGACCCCTTCAAACGTAGGGGGTTTGGCTCGAACGAAATCTGCATATTTTTGGGCGTCTACCTCCTGTGCAGTCTGAGGTGCATTTCGATTGGCATTAGCGGCTGCCATCTGAGCGGTAGCCCGGGCGATTTCTCATAATGCCTCAGTGAGACCTATAGCCTCAGCCCTTGGCGGTGTGACCTCTCTCCTAGGTGGCATGGCTGCTTTACTATACCTACATAAACCCTGAGTTAATCAAGCTCAAGATAAGCTAGTAGACATATTTCAGCACATACTACTTAGTAGAGTCCACACCATGCAACATGCTTTGGAAGCATAGTGTAGCTCAGTCCTTAGGCTCAGTTGGACCGAACTGCTCTGATACCAATAATGTAACACCCTAGCTAGCTAGCTTACGCTTAAGTCGTAAGCCATGCTTCACTAGGTTGTTATCTACTTGGTTGGAATACATATCGTCCTATATTAACTTTAGAAAATATCTCTTTACTCAAAATGTGGACCAATTTAAAACTTTTTACTTCTTTATTAAAACCATAAAGTATGAGCCGTGCGTGTGAATGAAGACAATATATATGCAAACGAGTGCTAGAGTCTACAATACTTAGGCATTTAATAGCATCCCAGATAATTACTTCACAACATACTCATATAAATATTATTCATACATATTGGTCCAGAAACACTTGCATATATGCTTAAGTTTTCCAAGTACTACAATCAAAAGCTAATGACACCCAATTCCATTTAGCTAATACAAAATGCCTACACATCGTGACGTGTAGTTCTACAATGTTGTCCTGCTACCTCCCAAGAGTCTCTTGTCTCTACTGCTCTTCAGTGGTCCTCTGCTACCTCCTCTTCTCCGGAGTACTGGTCACGTTCACCTGGAATCATAAGTGAGTGGGGGATGAGAACGTCGCGTTCTCAGTGGGAAGTCTAGGCCGCTATCTATTCTTTATTTACTCAGTTATGATCCAGGCCACCCAGGGGTTCTCTAAGTGTCATATCATTCTATTTTGCCCTACTTATTTTTATTCTTGCTTACTCTGAGTGGCTTTATCTAAATTACTAAAAGCCCGGGGAGTCCTATTCTTCATACTAATTAATTATACAACCCTATCGTGCTTAAATTATGTCGTCACTTCTTCTTTCGAACTGTAATATGGCGGTCGGTATTGTGACTTTTCGCCCATAATTTAAATCATGCGTCATACATTCATACATAGTTTGTCACATCCATACGTAGTTTATCATGCATGCATAAAAGGATGTCTAAATTCTCCTACGCGCCAATGGCCGCGTCCTTCTCATATATCTGTGTCCATCATTCTCCTTTGTAAACCGTGGAACCGTCGTTCCTCATCAGAATACAACCTACTTACTTTTCCGTATCCTTGACGATCAGGCAGCGCTGAATACCTGAATGGTAGCTAACCATAACTGCACTCGGCATAATGTTACCGTCAACGAAGGGAATGACCATACTCCTGGTGAGATGGTGAGGGGCTGCCCTAGCGACAAAGCCAGGAGTGGACTCGTACTTGCATACTTCTACTAACTACATTCTTAGTAAGTCCTTACTTACTTTGTATCTCAATCCTCGGGAATTAACCTTACTGCTCATTGTCCCTTCTCGACCTTAATTGGTTGCTTTAGACATAAACCAATCCGTCTTGTGGGATCGGCGAGGGGCGTGTCCGTAGACATGCCAGGAGAAAAGCATCTAAATGTTCACGTAAATTCATACTTCTGAGGTCTACCCATCCTTCATAGTGGGGACCTTGGCAAGAAACTTAATTGTTTTTCCTAAGTCTCATTATGATCTTGGATTGAGTTAGGTGCCAACTCTAATTTTCTAGAATCTTCCTAAGATGCATGATGTGACATGGAACGGACATGTATTCTTTTGATCGCTTTAAATGATACTTTATTTAAGTAATATCTGCTTCTTGACAGACTAACACTTTACTATAATAACATTTCATTCAGATTAAGTTCAATAACATAACGGCATTCTACCGTGATTCATTTTGAACAACCTTTTCTTGTTTAATAATTATAACCGCAATTTTCCATAATTCATTTTGAATATTTTCTCATTAAATAATTATAACAGCAATTTTCTACAATTTGTTTTAAATAACATTTCCTCATCAAATAATTATAACAGCAATTTTCCACAATTCATTTTGAATAACATTTTCTCATTAAATAATTATAACAGCCATTTTCCACAATTCATTTTGAATAGCATTTTCTCATTTAACCATCATAATAGCAATTTCCCATTGTTCATCTTAATTAACATTTTCTCACTTTTACATAGCACTTGCAGTAGTTTAATAACGTTCAGCCTATTCCAACTTATTTCCTTAATTTAGCAATTCTTTAATTTAACATACAGCCTAATAGATTTAAAAGGTAGTTATATCCGATTATAAAACTTTTTAATTTCTCTTAGCCTCAGCCGAACCTTTCATACCATCTTTTCCAAATTTACCAAGCCTTTATTTAACAGTTTTAACATTCAACAGCATGCATATCACGGATTTGATAACAGGTTCCCTTATTTCGACAGTTTCTCAGACATACATTCAAACATTCACAATCATTTCACATTAGAACATCACGGAACTCATACACCAGTGTCGTTAACATTGCAATCTGTTATCCTTATGTTTTTCTTAACTAATCAAATTATGAAACGCATGTACCCCTTATTCTGCTCCTCAACCCGTGACACCTTCCTTGCAATCCATACTTAATTTTCGTTAGTAACCCCTGCTGTCTCTCTTTTACATACATCTCATTCTATTACTTCATACAATTTTTTTATCTTTCCAATTTATAGCATCATAGTACCACTCACACAATCTGGTTTTTGGCATATTCCATGACATATGAATAGAATCAGAATCATCAGTAAACTACCCAAAAATTTACGTACAATAACTAGAACATAGTTATGTCATTTTTTTTTGTTACATTAGAAAATTTCTACTGCACTAGCCAAACAATATTAAGCATATTAATGTCGTGTTTATCATGCTAGAAAATTTCTACTGCCCTCTTAATGGTCTAACAACATTAAACCTTTATTAGAACACATTTATGTCATATTTATTATGTTAGAAAATTTCTACTGCACCTCTTAACAGCCAAGCAACATTAAACCTTTATTATCTCATCTTATAATTTAATCTAACTATGCATGCACAGCCCAAGTCAAGTCACGGTTCATCAACACCTTTTGTCAAGGACAAGGACTGCATTCAACACACAACAACTACTAGAGAAAAGAGAATGAAACTACCCACTTGTAGCTAATTTGGTGGGAAAGTTTTGGCCCTTTTAAGCTGACTTCTTGCAGGTTCCGGGAATTAATCAAGTATGCCTGCAAGGGAGGAGGAATCGGTGGTGAAAAGGGGAGTTTAAGGAAGTAAGGTTTCAGTGGAGAGAATAAAACTAAGGGGACTTACCACATGGTTCCCGTTTTGGTGCTGGAATTGGATGAGGAAATTATTTAATTTCCTTCTGAGCTGCTGAGAGATGATCTTTGTTTGTGTGAGGTGATTTGTAGTTGGATACTAGAGTGGAGGGTGCGTTGATGAGGTGAGAGGAAGGGCTAGGTGGCTTCGGTAGTTGAAGGCTTCGGTGGTGGAAGGAAAATTTTGTTTAGAGAAAGAATGGAACCGAGATTAATGTGAGGGCTTACTGCATGTGTAACATCCCAGATTTTTCCCTTATGGAAATTTCGCTTAAATCCTAATTTCGCGTAATTAAAAGCACGTTAGAGATGATTATTTGGACTGGAAAAATTATTTAGAAAATTAATTGCTTCCAAATGCAGTCAAATAGTGGTTTCTCGATCTCGTGGAGTGCCGCAAGGCCCGTGCTAAATTTCGCCGAAAACTGGGATTTCGGTAGGCACCTAAGGTATCCGTGGAAATTACCCTCGGGTAATTTATTCACGAATACCTTAACCTGACATACTCATATGATTAGGAAAAATTAATGGATCACGACGGTATGTCCGGAATATTTTTGGGACAACCGTACACGAACTTTTAGTGACCCAAACGCGATCAAACATGATCAAATATTATACCAAGCTATTGGATAATTAGTCTAAACTCAACCTGCCACCGCATGGGCGAATGCTGTTCACCTATTAACAAAAATAGCAATAAAATCTAACTATATCTACGCCCCTGGGCATGCATCCCCCCTTACCAAAACATATACAATAAGATAATATATGCACGTACATGTGCGTCCCCATCACCTGACGAAAGGAACAAAACATACATATATATATATACACTTTAATTCTATATTATATATTATAATAATAATAATAATAATAATAATAATAATAATAACTACTAATAATAAATTATACATGCCTTACGCATACATTCCCCCAATGGAAACAAAGGAATATATGTATATGTATATATATATATATATAAACGTAAATAATATATGATATACGTAATATAAATAATATGTATATATTCGTCCCCCCCGGGACAAACACCCCTTTCCCTGACGAAAAGAAACCAAGGACATAATAATAAGAAAACAATTAATAATAATAACAATAATAATATAATAGTTATAATAATAAAATATTATAAACATCAAGCACAGTGGCCGGATGGCCACTGCCTCGACGTCCTCTATATATATGATGGCCTTTGATGGCCGTCCCAGTACCCCCAAAATCATAATGTTATGCTGCTGAAATTATTTTTGCTCCGCTCATGCGCTCTGCGGTTATGCCGTTGGGTCCAGGAAAAATAGCAGGATCGCACCAATATTTGTGGGAGCATTTTCTCACAAATTTCACCGTCTCCAAATACGCTTTGGAAAGTGGGTAACCCTAAGCCCACTGTCTATGTGGTTTAGTTTTTAACTGTATATGTGC
>QANU01026099.1:0-25203 GCA_003254905.1 Nissolia schottii | reverse complement strand
GCCTGGAGGATATTCGAGTAAATGAATCATAGGTAGCCACAGGGACCCACTGAGGACTCAGAGTTCTCACCCCCACTCGATTATGGATCCAGGTGGACATAGCAAAGAGCTCGACCCAAGAGACACATGATGGGCGACAGAAAGCTGTAGATTGGAGCTGGAGCAAACTGACTATGATCGCGCCAAGGCGACACATGTTTCGTATTATGTTCTATGACTTTTATACCTTTGTGTACATATTTATTATTAAGGAAAATGTGTATCTGTATTTTGGGACCCTTGTTGTAAATATATATATATATACAATTGTTTTTCATATTCCACTCTAACCTCTACCTAACATACGGTAGATACTAGCGATTGTTGTTATATGTTTCTTTATCACACATGGCTCCTAATTTATAACTTGATAAGCACGCAAACGATTTTTAAATTGGTCCCTATTTCTGTATAAGAATTATTTGCAAAGGTAAAAGTAAGGGCTATAAGTAACCCTACACAACGAACAACAACCCCGTGAGCATTGCTTACTACCATGGAAGTGGGCAGTTAGCAGGGGTGTTGCAGTTGGTATCAGATCAGAGCAGTTTGGTCCAAGTGAGCCTGAGGACTGAGCTTATCCACACTTCCGAGTATGTCTTGTTTTCAGCTTGCACGGTGTTTAAGTATAACACATTCGTGTATAAGGTCCAAGTGTATAAGTCGGGGTTCACTGGTACCGAAACACTGATTTGTCCTTGTTTCTTGTGCACATTCAGAATCAGTCGCCATGCAATAAGTCTTATCTTTTGAGATAAGGAGTAGTGTGGCATAATGCACTCTAACACTTTGTTTTCATTCAACTGTTGCGTTTTTCAGGAACATGGAGCCTAGCTAACTCTGTGTCTTGTTAAGCATATTCAGGGCTTGATAGCTAGTGCAGAGTGGACTCTGTAAATCTTATTCTCGAGAAACTTGGCCTTCTGCTAAGTGTCTCCCTGCTATTAGACCGTTACTCGTTGAAAGAGAACGGATCGTTCGGAAAATGAACCCCTAATTAAGGGAAGCCCTTTGTTCCTTCTCTCAATTAAAGTACTCCCTTCCACTATACATCCTCCCTCCTGGCAATAATTCTTTGGGAACTCCTTGCTCTTATCCTTGATGAAACACTCCCCCATGCCTATATTTTCACCTCAGTAAGAGATCCTACGGGAAGGGCTCGCGCCTTTACATCCTTTGAATTCAGTGCCTCCACGAATCTTTGACTTTCCTCATGGAAGGTTTTCGGGTTAAGATTGAATACTCTATTCTTCCGAAGAAATAAAGCTCCAAGACGGGTCTTTCCTTTCCTCCCATTGCCTGTCTTACAGACTATATCGTCTCGTCTCCCTGCGAAGCTCGTTGGCCCCGTCGACCTATTCCGATGGAGTAAGTTCGCGATTCTTCCTATTTCGGCATCTTGCGCAATTCCAGTTTTTGTTCTTCGACCTCAAACCACGATGCGTGTTGTACCCTTTGCATTTGATAAGGAAATCATGCTTAATAAAATTTGTAAATCACCTTTATGTAACACAACATTCAAAAAGACACTCCTTACGAACAAAATGGGATTCCCGAATACCTAAGAGATCTGTAGGAAGTATTCTGCGATTTTAGGTAAAGTGAAAAGGTGGATTGAGGAAAAGGAGAGATAAAAAGGAGGGTATAGTTTGAAGATGGAACTGTAGTTTGAAAGGGAATACCATAAGGACCCTAGCGAGTTTAGGGAAGAACATAAGAAACCACAAATTTTATATAACAAGGACAAGTGAAAACCCCTAGAAACTTAAGGGCCAAAGTAGATTGTCTCGCCTAAACTTAGAAGAAGTAGGAAGTGACATAGAGGTCAGACAAAGCTTGGCAACAATTTATGAGCACGGAGATAGGTAGAACTTTGATAGAGAAGAGGCTGGAAAAAAATAATAATAATAATAATAGGTTTAGTATGCCCTTACCTTTGCCGTAAATTTTGAACCCCCCAAACAAATAAGCAATTTCCCATGAGACACGTCCTTTGAACTGGGATCCCCAACCAAAATCCTCACTCCAACAACCGCATAGGGTGGAAATAATAGAAGAATGATGGTTGGGGCCGTCCGGAGGAAAAAGTTAATACGGTAAAAGATTCCCGATGCGAAGTGATGATTCGGTAGGACTGGTGATAGGAGCCTTAAGAGAGTTTAGGAAGAGTTACAAGGAATGGCCATACCCTAGCAAGGAGAAGACCTCAGCGCTTAAGGATTTTAAAGTCCAGTTTGCGCCAGTTGGGCTAAGTGGGAGGATCAGGAGTAAGACGGAAGTTAGAGGAACCTTGGAAATCGTAGGAGGAAATCAACTCTAAAATATATGGAAGAAAATAAATAATAATAGGCACGTGGACACTTTAGTTTCAAGACTTATGCTTCCAAATCCATCAAGCTTAATCATCATCCTTTGTTCTTCATCATCTTAAATCACTCTCAAATCACTCAAGGAAGCAAGCTAGTATCAAGACTAGAAATCACCTTCAAGAGGAATCCAAGAAACCAAGCTCCAAGACCCTAAACTCCATAACCTAGGGTTTTATGCTTTCTTGACAAAGGAGCTTCAAGCAAGCTTCAAGTTCATCTTTCCATCACCATAATTCATTCCTAATCATCTAAGGAAGGCTAGGGAGAGTTGTTGGTGAGTTTTCATCATGTGGTAAGAAGTTGAGCTTCCATAACTCATGTTTGTTCTAATTAGGTCAAGTTTTTATTTTAGGTCAAGGAATCCTCAAGCAAGCAAGCAAGGCTTGAATTCATCTTTTCCTAGCATTAACAAGCTCTTGAGGAAGTGGGTAACCCTAGTTCCTCATCTCTTTGATGATGGATGAGTGTTGTATGCTTGTATGTCTATGTATGTGAATTATGAGATTATGTACATAAATGCTAGAAATGATGTTAGGACTTAGGAAGACAATTTTGAAGGGTCTTGTGACCCTGGATTAGATGTGGTTATTATGCTTGAATTATGTGTGAGACTCATGTAGGGTTCCATGGAAGCAAGGAGAGAAAAATGGAAGAGAATAGCAATTCGGTTTGCATGTCTCGAACAGGGGTCGCTGAGCGGCGTCTCAGGCACCGCTGAGCGAGGCATGACTTACGTGGAAAGGTGAAAAGATATTTTTAAATTAAGGCGGTGGAAGAAGGCTCGAGAAAGTTTCAGTCGCTGAGCGATAAGGTTGGTACCGCTGAGCGATGCAACCTTTATCGCTAAGCGCCAAGTTCCAAACCGCTGAGCGAACCTCAGTTTTCGCTGAGCGGCTTGAGACTAGGGAAAGCTGATGGTACCCTTTTGAGGCTCATAGCATGGTATTTGATGCTGTATGATAATTGATGTCTGAATTGTATGCATGTGTATGATGTATGTCATGACCCAAGATTGAATAGGCATGTTATTGATAATTTATGATGAAACCGATGATATGCCATGCATTGTGAGACACCTAGTTAAAGACATGATAATTAACTCTGAGATAAATAAAGATGCTGAAATGAACCATAGGAAACAAGTATGCCATGCTACAGGTACAAAAAGGCTGAATTACTGCTGAACTGCTGAACTAGGGCCAATGCCACATACTGCTGAAACATGGTTATAGGACACATACTGAAAATGGCTAAATGCCCCAATACTGAAATTGGCTATATGCCACATGCTGCTGAGGCCGTGATCACGAGAGCCAGATAACAAGCCCATTTCAGTAGGTCGAGATGGCATACCTGGAGGTGTGCGATTACCACGCCTATGCATTGTCGTACGGGGGCAAGCTTAGGTGGGGGTACAATACCAGCCCACTGTCGAGGGGTCCCTAGGGGCACACGGCAGGTGGAAGCCCACCGCAGTAAGGTCCAGATAGTGTCGGCCTATACTGAGGGTGTGAGGTTATTCCGTCATACTAGTGCCAACAGAGGACATTACTATGGTGGGAATAACATCTATTCTGTTATGCTGCTGTATTCTGTCATGCTGCTAAATTCTGTTATTCGGTTCCATTCTGTTAAACATATTATGCTGAGAATTCTGTCATGTTTATGCTGATGATTCTGTTATGTCTGTATTCTGCTGGATTCTGTTAAGTCTGTATTCTGCTTAACTCTGTTATGTCTGTATTCTGCTGAATTCTGTTATGTCTGTATTAGATGATTATGTGATGCACATTCTGGTAATTCTGTTATGCTGAATGCACTCTGATTATATGTTGTTAGTCAATTTGATTGAAATGTATAATCTGCTATTATGCCGTACCGTCAAAGAGCACGCTCAAGACGGTTTATACGAAATGTTAATCAGCACGAGAATGTAGTAAACAAGAGTAGTTCCCATTCACATGTTAATGCTGATAAAGCCGTTCAGATAGGCCAGATAATAAAGAGTAGGCTGATTAGTATGTATGTTCACTAGAGATCTCTGAGCGGCCTGAAGTCCGACATAATCTGATGTACGACTCAGGAACTAAGGTTATTTCCACTGAGAACCTACCGTTCTCATTCCCCACTGTTTTATGACTTCAGGTACAGAAGAGGATGAATCATATTTTGAGGATGCAGAAGAGCCGCCAGATGAACCATGAGCGGCTAGGAGATAGATAGATGGTTATGTTTCGCCAGGGGCTTACTGAGTAGCATTCCAGTAGTCCTTGTGTTTTGATGCTGTTTATGCTGGATTATGTATTTAATGTTTTGATCTATGTATATTTATGTATATCTTACACTCTATGACTTTGTATGATGGACCCACTAGATGTATGTTACATGTTCTATTTATCATAGTGTTATCCGCTTTGTTATATTGGTTCATTTCCAACGCATGGCTCTATTTTATTATTAATGTTATACAAGCAAAAGTTTAAAACGGGTCCGTATTTTATGAACAATGACTATTTTCAAAGGATAACTATGGACTAAGATATTCCGACCAGGTAGACAACAACCTAGTGAGCTTTGTTTACTACGTACGGGTAAACAGTTAGCTAGGGTGTTTCATTACAGGTTTGGCTGAGTAATCCCACGTGCTGCTATGCCACGTTCCTTGTTTCGATCACATTTGATCATGTTTGGTCGTGATTCGCACATGTACGGATATCCTAAAAATATTCCGAACACATATCCGCGGTCCACGAACTTTCCTGGTCAGTAAGGTATGTCAATTTAAGGTATTTGTGAATTTATTGCCCGGAGGATAATTTTTACAGATACCTTAGGTGCCTACCGGGATTCCGGTTTTCGGTGAAATTTGGCACGGACTTCGCGGAACTCCGCGACATCAAGAAACAATTATTGGACTCGCTTTTGGAAGCAATTAATTTTCTAAATAATTTTCCCAGTCCAAATAATCGTCCCGATTATGCCCTTAATTAGGCGAAATTGTGAATTTTCGCAAAATTTTTATAAGGAAAAAAATCGAGATGTTACACTAATGACTGATTTATGATGATTTTAAGATAAATGATGATTTTGATGATCATAACGAAGATGAAATTAGAAGAGGGGGTCAATATAATATTGTTTTTTACAAGATAATATTGATTACAAGATAAGGATGCATATTATGTTAGGGATTAAACTGAGGATGATGTATTAATTATAACAAATAATTTCTTTTATATATTTTACTTTACTCTTTGTTTTTGTTGTGTATTGTATTGTATTGTATTATGACTAACAAACTCATTAGATGAACCAGTTATTTTTTTGGATGTTAGTTAGTAGTACTTGTTAGTAACTACTGATAAATAATGAATATGTCATATGTTTTGACCATTATTATGAGAGTTTATGATATAATTATATGA
The DNA here is from genome assembly GCA_003254905.1 of Nissolia schottii. Classification (NCBI taxonomy): domain Eukaryota; kingdom Viridiplantae; phylum Streptophyta; class Magnoliopsida; order Fabales; family Fabaceae; genus Nissolia; species Nissolia schottii. The sequence continues at coordinate 19,370 of QANU01026099.1, read as the reverse complement.
AAAGTCAGATGTTATTATTTAAAATTTGGTTAAGATCTTATATATTATGACATATAAACTATGTTTGTACAGGTTGTAAATTTTTTATAATAATATTTGTTAATAATAATACATAAAATCTTCATTTTTACGTTTTTGTTTTTATATAACTCTAACAATTTCACTGGAAATCTCATTTTTGATAATCTTGCTCGTAAATGAGGAAGGGTGAGTTTTTTAAAAAATATTTTACTAATCAGTACCCTAAAAATATTTGTTAAGAGAATATAAATAATAATTTTGCATAAAAAAATGAAACTTATATAATTTTAATAATATTCAATAATTTAAAATCTTAAAATTTTTTATTTTGGCTTCCTTGAATAATGCGGATACGAAAAACGAAATCGAAAATCTCATTACTCCAACGACCAAAATTAAGGATAAAGAGGAACCCGCCCAACAAAAACGACATTGTCCGAGTGAACTCATTAAATATTAAAATCATTATCTTTGTTAAAAAGACTTCGGATAAACAAAAAGGAAGAGTGCAGGGCAGAGCCATTGGCAACCGCGCGCTGCTCTGCTCCCTCCTACAATGGTGAAGCTGGCTCTACAGCTACACACGACTCCAACTCCAACTCCAACCGCAACTCTTCCCAAACAGCAATTCCTCTTTCACCACTCTCCCTTTCCCGGTTTCAAAACCCGAACTCCCTTCCCCCAAAGTCCAGCCCAATCGACCTCCCAACCCTGCTGCAGAAGCAGGCACCACCGCTTCGAAGCGTTCGCTAACAGACAAGACCGCGTTCGGGTCAGCAAACAAACCCAAGCAGAAGCGGAGGAAGAAGTAGAACAAGAGGAGGCTTCGTATTCGGACGATGACGACCTGTCCTTCTTGTCCCTCAGCGAGAAGCCCGACAGGAACATGGCCTTGCTAGACGATTATGAGGCCGAGGAGCTCGACTTGGATTATGGCCCCAACCACCGAAGCGGTTCGTCTTTTTTTTTCTTTTTCCCCCTTACTTTGGGTGGATGGGATGGAATAGAATGAATTGAAAGCATATAATGTAAGTTATAAAACTTAAACAATGTGATGAAACTTCTCTCTATTCCATCCAAATAGTGGAACCGAACATTTATTCCATTTCTTTACATTACATTCCACACCATACCATTGCATCACATTCCATTCCATTTCACTTTTTCATAGAATATCCAAACACAGCCGACAATGTCGTTTGGACTTTTAATTGGCCTTGCAGGGTGGTTTTCATTCAGATGAGCTATAAAAAGGGAAAAAAAAAAAAAGTGAAATAAATTCGAAGAAAACCAGATACTCTGCTTGTTGCCACAGCCCTTGACATTACTAGAACTTTATTTGTTATTTTAATGAAGTATAATAAACAGTTGATTTCTCTATTGTAATAGGTAAACTTCATAACAAATCTTTGTGTTTTTTGTTTTAATTTAATTTAATTTAGTTTTTTGCTTTTTTTATGGGGGGGGGTGGGTTGGACGGTTGTTCTCCTGCTAATCTAATTAGAGTTCTTGCATGCTCTCTTGCGTTTCTTAATTTCAATGTGTGAAGATGTAATGTAGGATATGTGGCTTTACTTGGCAAGCCAAATGTCGGGAAGAGTACACTGGCAAACCAAATGATTGGCCAAAAGCTGTCAATAGTTACGGATAAACCTCAAACAACCAGGCATCGAATTCTCTGTATATGTTCTGGCTCAGATTATCAGGTTTAATCTTAGCGGTAGCTAATTCTTCTGTTTCATTTTGTTACCTTGTCTAGTTGGTTCGTTGTCTCTTATTGTCATGCATTGCACTTCAAGCTTCAAATTGTTATGCTAATTTTCTTCTTCTTCATTTTAACTTTCACATCCCACGACAATTCACCAATCCCATGTTTCTTAAATTCAAGATAACTCAGACACCTTTGTAGGATATTTTAAATTGTACACCAGGTCTGTTCTAAAATCAATTTGACCTTCGTGACACTTAGCTCAGTATTATGCAAATGTGGAAGTGAACAACAAACATCATGAACTTCTATCTTAAATAAAATCATGTACTAAATAAAGAACATTAGATTTTGATGCTTGTCCTCTTGGCTAATAGTCTAGCTTTAAGTAATTCTCGATAATGTACCCACACTAATGCTGTTTCATTGATAATGATCTGCTATGAGCATTTCACTTCAAAAAGCTGTGGAGTAATTAAAAGAATTGGGGTAATTCAAATTGATGACTTGTTTTCTTAACATTGATCAAATTCATAAGTTCAACCATCTCACGCAAGGTAACAGATTATTATTCATTAATTATTTCTCATGAATATTATAAATACTTAAATTTTCATTCTTAAGGGATGTATGGAGGCATTTATCATTTTGTCTTTGTTTCTCTGACCTGTGATTCTCTTGCAGATGATACTTTATGACACACCTGGTGTTCTACAGAAGGAAATGCACAAGTTGGACTCAATGATGATGAAAAATGTTCGCAGTGCTGTTGTTAATGCTGACTGTGTATTGGTTCTCGTTGATGCATGTAAAGCGCCTGAAAAAGTATGGTTCTTGGTTTACAAAACCATTTTTGTTTCCTTTCCACTTTTTCTTATTTGTTTTCTTTCTTTAGATTGATGAAGTGTTGGAAGAAGGCATAGGAGATCTCGAACATAAACCTCCCACTCTACTGGTTTTGAACAAGAAAGATCTTATCAAACCTGGTGAAGTATCAAAGAAACTCGAGGTCAGAGCTATTTAATCACAGGTATTTGGCATACTTTCCCACTGTATTATGTCCTAATTATTTCAAATTCGTTGCAGTGGTATGAGAAATTTACTGATGTCGATGAGGTTATACCAGTGAGCGCCAAATATGGTCATGGGGTTGAAGATGTCAAGGACTGGATATTGTCAAAGCTTCCCAACGGACAAGCATATTATCCAAAGGCAAGTCAAAAATCAAGATTTATTGCCGTCATTCCAATGTCCATCAATACACTCTCTCTCTCGTCATTTTTAGCGATAATACCCAGGAGCCCATTCGATACTGAAAGAACTATTTTTTCTGCTATTACCTGACTATGAAAAATGATTAAATGCATTTGAGCGTGGAGTTTAAAGTTAGAGTAAACCTGTTATATTGATACAATATACTGATTTCACAACACTGTTATATTGCAGCACAAATCCTCCCATTCAATCACTATAGCATTCTATTAGAAGCAGTGAATCTAATAAGAACGTGAATGTGTCCCTTGTCGTTTCATCTGCTTGCTTGTTTTTTTTTTTTTAATGTGCTATCTGCTATGTCTGCTTTAATATTGATCCTGAACTCACAGGACATTGTCAGTGAGCACCCGGAAAGATTTTTTGTGGCTGAAATTGTTAGGGAAAAGATTTTTATGCAGTACCGAAATGAAATTCCCTATGTGTGTCAGGTAATCATCAAAGATTTCATGTTTTGTTCATGATATTGCCTCCTTCCCCACCCCGAAATCCTCACCTTCCACCAAAACGGAATGTTTATTTTTATATAAATATTTACAATTTTTTTCTTGTTTCCTATTCTTCCAGGTGAATTGCGTAAGCTATAAGGCTCGACCAAATGCAAAGGATTTCATACAAGTGGAAATTTTGGTTGAGAAAAACTCACAGAAGATTATCCTTATTGGTAGAGTATGTCACTTACATCCTTATTCCGTTGACTGGACATAGGATCACATGTGTTTGGGTGTTGACTGTTGCCACTAGACATGGTTTACAATCAAAAGCAATCTTGTCCGATATTTAGTTTCTTTCACTCTTAGGAATTACGTTTTAGTTAGGTAAAAAAAATCTAATACTGCTAAAAGATGCCATTTTCTCCCTTTAAATGAGCATTTATGTAGTGCATAATAATGACTGAACAGTGACCCACATGTATGTTGCGCACAAATTCTTTAGGAAGGAAAGGCTTTGAAATTGCTCGCGACAGCTGCCCGCCTTGACATTGAAGATTTTCTACAGAAGAAAGTTTTTCTTGAGGTGTCTATCCACATTACTTTGTAATCGTTTTCTATGCTGCTCATTGAACTCAGGCCTCAGTGTTTCATTTATTAATCTTGAGCTTCAAGTGGTATTGTGTTACAATCAATATGCAAATTTCTTTCTTGATGGAAGATATTTACTCAATACTGGTATTTCAACAGATTGAGGTGAAGGTCAGGGAGAATTGGCGACAAGACGAAGGGCTGCTGAATAATTGTGGTTATGGAGGCCATATTCGTGTTTTATGATTTGAAACAAGTCCCCAGAAATCTAATATAATACGTAAGTTACAAATCCCTTGCCACCGGTGCCAACAAAACTTGAACTGAATATTGTTTTTTAAGACATTATCCCCGTTCTCTCCTTGTAGGCCTGTCTATGGATCCCTTATTTGGAAAATATGAATTAAAAATAAGTGAAATGGGAAGTTCGAGATATAGAAGCAATTTTCACATTAGCTTCTTCCCTTTCTATATCAATTTTACATTATCTTTTTTTTTTTTGGGTGAACAACTCAAATTGAATGGTGAAAAATAAAAGATGAGGTCTAAATAATTCTGAACATAAGTTACAACTTTTCATTTTTGGACAAAGATAGATATTCGTTGAATAGGAAACAGATTACAAGAACAAACCCAAAAGTGTAGGATGCAAAATAAAGATGGGGGATTCCCAAACAAGTAGTAGGGGAGGAGCTCCTATTTGAACGGTAGAACTCTGTTAATTCTAGATATTTAGAGACAATTTCTTGAGCAGTGGTGTCCTTTCCTTCAAAAACGTTTTTCAATCTTGGTGAGCCAAATCTTCCAAAGGGTAGTAGCAATGATGGCCAGGGCAATGATGGCCAGTTGTTTTTCCTTGCTCAAATCATACCTCATAGGTGTAACCAATTCTTGCCACCATTCCTAGAATGGCTTGGGATTATCTATCCAGTCATTGCGCAGGTAGCCAAGCCTAGCTTAGACCAAACCTATTGCGCAGCATTTGTAAGGTATCTTGGGAAGCTGTCTTCAACCAGCGGGAACCTCATTTTAAATTTCTGTTTCATTGGGACTCCTGCGTGATTGAGTTTCCAAATAAAGGTCTTCACCTCGGGGGGGAACCTTGAGAGCCCAAGTCGATTTCCACAACTCCTTATTTGGCAGTCTAGCATGAAGGTAACTTTAGGATGGGTGGAAGAAATCGAAAGCTATATTGTACCCGGTTTTTCTGAGTAACATCCATGTCTCTCAGGGTACTATTGGATTTTATTGGTACCTTCCTCGATCTTTGTTTGAACAATTTCCTGGGCTATGTGAGGGAAAGTTGTGAATAATTTCCTCCTTCCAGGTGTGGTCTTCATTCAGGACTTGCTTCATGTTGGGGTCAGAGCCTGAGCCTGGTTCTAAGTGGAAGGGATATTGACCAAACAACCAAGGGTTCTTGTAGATATCTATGTTGTTGCCATTACCCACCTGCCATTTTTGAGACCTTTCCTCCATAAGGCTGCGCCATGCATAGGAAGGATTGCTCCCCAGAGTAGCAGTCATAAAAGATCTATAGCCTAAGTACTTGCTTCTAAATACCTTGTATAACAATGAGTTTGGCCTACTTAGAAGCCGCCACCCCTCCTTAGTTAGCATGGCTAAGTTGAAAGCTTGTCTTTCATTCACATACCTCCGTCATTCTTAGTACGGCATAGTGTTCCAAGCTACTCACAACATCTTCCTTTCATTATTCTTTTGCCCCCACCATAACCGGGTCATAGACCTCTGAAGGTCATCAATCAGACTATCAGAAAGTTTGAAGCCTTCGAGGGTATATAATGGGATGAGTGAGCCAACTACTTTGATCAGAACCTCTCTTCCACCAGTAGACAGAAGCTTTCTTTTCCAATGGCCTAGTTTCTGGTTCACCTTAGGAGCCACAAGTACTAGTCTTGGAACCCAATGTGAGGGACTTGAAGAGTGGTGGCAAACTGAGTCCTTAGGCCCTGCAGAGTATTGTGACTGAAGAACATTGATGATTTCTTGAAGTTAATCAACTGTCCACTGACCTCATGATAGATTCTCAAAACTTGCTTCAGGATATCACCAGGTTGTTGGCTGGCTCAACTGAAGAGAACATAATCATTAGCAAATAGAAGACTGATAGCAAGACATCAGTTAATCTTCAATCCTTCTACACCTGATTTTTTTCAGCCTGGAATAGCAAATGTGAGAGATCTTCAGCACATAATAGGGTGTGTTTGGAATGAAATGATTTGAATTGAATTAAAAATCATTTACCATGTTTGGAACTAATTACATAAGATAAGAATGGAATTATTTAGAAATCAATTACTACGTTTGGAATTCATTAAAATAGGAATTGCTTTGATTTAATTTGATTAATTTACATTTTTATCCTTATTAAAATAGAAATTAAAATTTTTTTAAAATAATTTTTTGAAAAAATATATTTTAAAAAAATTATAATTTTTGAAAAATAAAAAAGTAATTTAAAAAAATTGGAAAAAAGGTTTTTTAAAAATTATTTTTGGAAATTTTTTAAAAAAATTGAATTATGTTAGAAAAAATCATTTTTGGGAAAAAAATTGAAAAATTATTCTTTTTTGAAAATTTATTTTTGCAAATTTTTTTGGAAAAAAATATTGTTGGTAAATCTTTTTTTTTTTGAAATGTTTATTTTGAAAAAAAATTTTGGAAAAAATATATTTTGGAAAAAAATTGGAGTAAAATAGTAGTTTATAATAATAAGATTTAATAAGTTTGATTTAATGAACATGGTAGAGTTTGTCAATTATTTAGTTGAATAAGGATAAGATGATCTTTTATGTTAAAATTAATTCAATTTCAAACAAATCCTTATAAAAATGATAGGATTTCAAATGTAAGCAACTTGAATTCTCATGAATTTAGAAAATTAAATCAATTTTGTTTTCTTAAGATACTAAACATAGAATTGATTTGCAAACCAAATCATTTGCCATCTTGTTTGATACCAAACATACCCGGGTGTGTTTAGAATCAAGTAAAACGGAAAATGATTTGATTTAAAATGATTTGAATTGCAAATCAATTACCATGTTTGGAACCAAATACATAAAATGGGGTTAGAATTGATTTAGAAATCAATTACTATGTTTGAAAATAGGAATTGATTTGTTTTTGTTTAATTAATCTACAATTTTTCCCTTGTCATATCATATCTCACTTTTCTTTCTTTCCTCACTTCCATTACTTTTTTTTTATTTGTACTTTCTTCAATTTTTATTAATTATTTTCTTTTGGTACATTTAATTCTTATTTTATAAAAACAAAATAAAGCTAGAAAAAATAACAATAAAACACTAAAAAAAAAAGGCCATTGAAATAATAAGTGTTTTTGTGTAAAAAGGTAACAGCCCAAAAAAGGCCCATTTGCTTTAACATCTAAATTTACAAAAGGCAAGAAAAAAGAAAAATAAAAAGGTGAAAAAAAATAGAAAAAAAATCCTAGAACGAGAATTGAGATTTGAGTTGCGACATGGATAAAGCTCGAAGGTGGAGAAGGTGGCTCATGGTGGAAGATCCAGAATGCGCAGTGGCTGTTAGAATGAGACGAGGTAGATGTGCGATGCACGACAGCTCACATAAGTGGAGACGGCAGCTCGCGAAGGCTCTTACAAGTAGAAATTGTAACACCCTAGCTAACTGCCTACGCTTAAGTCATACGCAATGCTCACTAGATTGTTTATCACTTGGTGGGAATACATATAGTCCGTTATTATTTTTCAAAATACTTACTCACGAAAGTATGGACTGATTTTAAACTTTTCCTTCATAGTTTATTCCATAAGATACGAGTCGTGCGCTGGATAGAGCATTTAATACAAGCGATAGAGCCCTTTGGCTTAACAGTTACCAGTCCCGTATCAACAACAGATAGATAAGCAATCATGCAGTCCATCACATATATTTACAGGAAGTCATATAGTTAGTTATTACAATAAGTAATACACGCTTATCAAGTTTGTCAATATACATCTTCGAAACATAAGGGCTAACTAGAATATCTCTCACTTAGCCCTTGGCAAAACTCTTGTTGGATCTGGTCTCTTGGGATCCATCTCCCATTATTGCCCTTCACAACTCCTCGTGTGGCTTGGCAGAGTCCTCGTAGCAAGTTCCGTTGTACGTCCCTGGAGTCATAAATAAGTGGAGGTGAGAACGATGTGTTCTCAGTGGGTAAAACCTTAGTACTCGGGCCTCGCATTTTCTTCGGTTATACTCCAGGCCGCTCAGGGGATTTCTAGGTGTACATGTATACTAATATCCCTACTGATTTTTAATAGTCATTTTAGTCCTGAGCAGCTTTATCTACGATACTAGGTGAATGAGGGATCTAATCTCGCTTTCCTAATTATAGATTCTCGTGCTTTTTAGTCCTAATCGTCTGGGTATCGTGTCTTGTGACCACGCACCCGCGTAACTCAGACTTGGCGGGGCAGTCTAGTGCCATTATATCACTCGACAAAGCCCAACGCACACGTGCACATACATACATACTTACATATACATGCTTACTTATACATACTTACATACATACATATACATACTTTCATACATACATCTCATGCATGAGGGGAAGATCTGGAGTTCTCTTACGCACCCTATGACTGTGTCCTTCTTGATACATAGTCGTTCCACCTTTGTAGCCGTGGCCGACGACTACAACATACTTGTGTTCCCTATCCTTGACGACCCGGCAGCGCTCTAACCGGTGTGGTAGCTAGCCACGTAAAGCTCATAGGAGGAAGACATCGAACAACGATAGGCACAACCACCCAACTGAGGGGATGGCGAGGGATCGACCCTGTGACTCGATCAGGCGTGGACTCGTGGGTCGGCCTTATGACTCGACCAGGTTAGCCCTATGACTAGACCTTGCGTAACTTTGTTCATTTTCATTCTTTGGGGCCCCTTACTAGGTTAGGCCTATGCCTACCTTTACCAGGCCTATGCCTGTCTTTATCATGGTCAGGCCTATGCATGCCTTTATAAAAATTCAGGTCTGTGCCTATTTTTCTTATGATCAGGCCTATGCTTGTGTTTATAAAAATCAGGTCTGTGCCTGGGTTCATCTTTTCTTTAACGTAAGTTTAGGCTTATGTCTGCGTTTATCTTTAACCAATCCACCTTGTCGGACTGATGAGGGGCATGTTCGTTCGACGTGCCAAGAGAGGGAATTACCCTAATCATATAACTACGTTCTTTAAGGCACACCGTACCCTTTGGGGTTGGAGCCTCGTAAGATATATCACCGTTCCCTAAGATCCAGTTATGATCTTTTTAAGACATTAGGTGATAACCTCTAGTGATCTACAATCATCCTAAGTCGTAACGACGACTGAGTCCTCATGATGCATGCTTTCTGAAACACCCTAGCTAACTGTTTACCCGTACGTAGTAAACAATGCTCACTAGGTTGTTTTCTGCTTTGGTGGGGTTACTTCTGGCCCTTACTTTTAGCTTGGCAAATATTTCTTATTCAAAATATGGACCGTTTTCAAACTTTTTCATTGTATGGATTATTGCATAAAATAGGAGCCATGCGTCAGCAAGAACAATTATAACAAGCGGTAAAGCCCTTAGGCGTAGCGAATAACAATCAAGTAATAGTAAAGCATAATTGTACATTCATTGTGGTCCATCACACAAGCCACATAGTTATAATTACAATAAATAATGTACAAGTTACATGTGCATCATATACAGTACATAGTCTCAAAATACAAGGGCTACTGTAACACTACTCAGTATGCCCCTAACAAAATACTAGCTCCTGCTGGCTCTGGCGTCCACAACTCGGCTTATCATTCCGATCCCTGCTCCGTCTCGGCGTCCACATCATGCTACCTGGAGTCACAAGGCAGTGGGGGTGAGAACGGTAGGTTCTCAGTGGAAAACTGTAGCTCTGTGCTCTCGGGTTTCATTTAATTATACTCCAGGCCGTTTAGGTGTTTCTAAGTGAACATGTATATTAACATCCCTATTGTTATTATCTGGCCTAAGGTCCTAAACAACTTTATCTACTTTACTAAGTGATAGGGGAACTACTATTGCTTACTATAAGTTCTCGTGCTTGTTACTTTCCTTCGCTTACTTACATAGCCGTCTCGAGCGTTCTCTTGACGGTAAACTTACCTCATATCTAATTATCTTCTTCATATTTACTTATCTTCTTACTTATTTACTGAGCTTCTTACTTATTCATACTTTCATACATACCTTTTCACATACCTTACATACATACATACATTCAAGCATACATCACATACTATAATTCTTTCTTTCTTTTATACTTTACTTTCTTTACTTTTCCCTTTCTTTTACTTTCCTCTTTCTTTTACGCATACCGGCTCACCCGGGTTAGCGTCTGTCTTTGTTTATCTTACGCATACCAGCTCACTCGGGTTAGCGTTCTTCTTTCTTTTCTTTTCTTATGCATATAGGACATCATGTTAATCTTGCTTTAACTTTCTCTTACTTTACTTTTCTCTTGCTTTAACTGCTGGTCCACACCTCCTCGTACACCTTGGGACTCGTCCCCTGGTGGTGCACGACTTAACCTTTTCTGTCTGTTTCTCGAGGCAACATAACTCCACCCGATCTCTGGTTGGCAAGGGGCCGCCCTGACAGCGTCACCGGAAGCGGACTTGTCCACACCTCCTCGTACACCTTGGAACTCGTCCCCTGGTGGCGTACGACCTAACCTTTTCTGCCTGTTCATCGAGACAACATGACTCCACCTGCTCACCAGGTGGCGAAGGATCTGCCCTCACAGCAAGACTGGAAGCGGACTAATATCTGATTGTCTGTTCTGCTCTTCTTTACTTGTTAATCTGTTCTTATTACTGTTTACTTGTTCTGCTCTTCTTTACTTGTTAATCTGTTCTTATTACTGTTTACTTGTTCTGCTTAGACTTTCCTACTATCATAACTACATCCTTTTTCTTTAACGTTCAATGTTGATCTTTGCACATATCATGAGATGACTTGTTCCCTGAGGTTCATTTCAATTACAATCTTTACTCATTACTTGATTAACTTCTAATCCTCTGAATGTACCTTAACATAATGCATGACATGCTAACATATTGCTTTAAATAATCATAATGCATGGACATACTACATCACATAGTTCACATACTTCAGTCATACTCATCATTTAAATCATAACTTGTTGGACTATGTGCCTCAAGACAGCTTCCATAACAAAGTTAGGTCTCAGACCACTCAGCGGTACCCTAAGTCCGCTCAGCGGTTTGAGCTAGAGCGCTCAGCGGTGACTTGGGACCGCTCAGCGATACACGCTGCTCAGTGGTACCAAGGCCGCTCAGCGGTCACTGGGCGAATCTGAAAACCGAATGCTTATTTTCTTTCCTTTCTCTTCCCCTTTGCTCATGGTTACCCCTTGAGGTTTTCACACATATTCCAACTATCAAAACCTATCTAATCCAGGTCACAGGACCCTTCAGAATCATCTCCCTATCCTAGCATGAGCTCTAGCATACATAAACATACATAAGCATAATCAAACAAATACATAAACACATAACAACCACCAAGGAGGTGAGTAGCCATAGTTACCCACCTTCTTTAGAGGCTTAGAAGGCAGATTGGAGGATGAGAGAGTTGGGGGAGAGTGGTCCTCCGAGAGCAGAGCTTTTGCCTAGCTTCCGTCAGGTTTCCGCAGCGCGTCTGCAGAGCTCCCGGGCAGAGTTTCAGCACTTCTGAGAGGGTGGAAGAGTGAAAATAAGTGGCTGATGGAAAGGCCCTTATATAGGCACGAAAATTGCCTCTCTTTCCCATTTTGCCCTTGCCCATAATTACCAAAATGCCATTTTCTATTTACTTTATTAATTAATTAATTCAAAAGATAATTAAGGGGTCAAATTAGTGAATAGTAATTGAATTTTATATTATTTTCCCTTGCCATCAGATTCCCCACGTGCTGGTTGCCAATTTTGACTGCCTCCCAGTCCCGTTTCGCTCGTGTTTTACCGTTTGCAGTGCCGGTGCGTCGCGCACGGTCGTCCGAAAAATATTCCGCTTGTACCGTCGCGATCCTCTATTTTCCCCTACATGGGAATATTATTGGTTTAAGGCATTTGTGAATTTTTCTCCGGAGGAGTATTTTTCACAGATACCTTTGACCCGTTATTTCTCGCCGGTGTCCGAACGGGACCGCTCCGCTGGTGTTTCGACGGTCGCCTGCTCTCACTAATTTTCCTAATGAGGTCTTGGGCTAGTCTAAGGTATTTTAAAATGTTTCCCTCCATAGGGTATGATTTTCAAAGACTTGAGGCCCTCTGCTCAGTTCTACTGGCTAAACGGGGCTGAACGGGACTGTTCTAGTGTCTGCGAAATCGTCCAAAATTGAACCGATTTTCGTTTTACTGACACTTTAGGTTTTTCATCCATCTCTAGAGGTCGAGAGGAATCATTTGAGTATTAGCAGAATTTGGAAATTCCCAACAGAATAATTTCTACTGACCTCAACAGGTCAACTCCTACAAAGGGCTCTATGAACAGTTGTTTGGGGAAATTCTCATTAAGGGATACGCTTGTAATGTTTTTCTTCTTTCTAAATTCATTTATACATTTCTTTATTTATTTTTACGAACTTTTTACCAAGGGGGAAAAATACGGGATGTTACACTTTCATAAGTACTATAAAGTTACAGCTACTTTCATATATCATTTTCTAAGTTTCTCTGCTTGTTGGAACATTCAAAAAAACTAAAATATCAAGTTCTTCAGTGGTCATTCGAATGACATGGCTTAGTCATTCGAATAACATGAAAATTTAACTCTCTGTATGTAAAAATGATGAGTCATTCGGATGACCAGGGTTAGGTCATTCGAATGACCTTCCAAAATTACTCCCCGTGGGTAAAAATTGATGGTAGGTCATTCGAATGACCTGATAAAAATGCTCCTGGATGAGTAAATTTCAGGGTCATTCGAATAACAATACTAGGTCATTCGAATGACCTTGTCTTAAACCCATCCATAGCGCTGTTTCTTGCATATTTCAAAGTTTATTCTCAATAAACATATTTATACTTTCTCTATGTTCCAACAAGTACAGTTATACTTTTCTAATATTAAAACTACTCAAAATCATCCTCACAACATTATCTCTATATTTTTTACATAATATTTCCTAAGTCAGTTTCTCAAATATAAACACAAAATAACATAAACATCCCCACAGACAGTGGGTCTAGGGTTACCCACTTCCTAAGCTTTTTCTGGATCGGGAAAAGTGATGAGAAAAATATCCTCTCGAGTTTGATAACCTTGCTCTGAATCATCTAGTCCATTATGCATTGACATGCAATCCATCAACAGTAAACTGTTTAGTTACTGAAATAACACCAATTGTGCTAATGAACATGCAATGCAGTAGTGATTTTGTTCTCTTATTGTCATAATGTTATCAAATGAGTAGATTTGAATTTGATCATGGAATGAGTTGAGAGATAATATATTACATGAACAAGAAACAGGTTATGTGTTTACCGCCTACTTTGCTAGGGATAGAATAATGGAGTTTTCTTAATTAGATTGTTTTATTCAGGAGAACACAGGATTACAGCCCGATGCAAATGCTGATGCGAAGCATGGGTCCAACTCAGGAGTTCTTCCAAGTTTTGCTGCGTGGTGGATTAGATACTAACTAGAGATCACAAACCAAGCAAGACAGGAAGTGATAAAGGGGCAAAACTATCAGAATGCCACATCCCTCATCCCTCATCCCTCATCCCTCATCTTTTGTTCAATTGTTCTATTACCTAATATTGTATTTTTTTCCCGTGAAATGTGTACACATAATAGCTCAATCTCAACGTGATTTCTTTTCTGGTAAAATTATTTTCTCTACTAAAATGGGTTTCTAATCCTCTTGTTGTTGGGATTTTGATGACTATTATAGCATGATTATATCCATGTAATTTTACATTAATGAATCTATCATTTTCTATAATTTGTGTGAATCGATTTTACGCTTAATGCCTGTTTTAGCTTAACTACCTAAAAGCTGATTTCAAACTGCATGGTTGCGCGTGAAAACGACATCATAAAGTTGGAACTAGATCAATTCATCTAATAAAACTAATTGCTAGAGATAGAGTTAGGATCATTAGTCGTTTTAACATCTGAAATAAACGCTGGTTTACTTTGTTAAGTTTGTGCAAGAAATTGATAACATAATAAAGGAAACCTAATGATCTCTTCATGCTCGAGAGAGATGAACAGGTTAAGAACTGGTGGCGAGGAATCAAAGAAATGATAATTCTGATGTATTGAGTAAATGAATGCATGAAACTATAATAAGATTCAATTCCCAACAAGCTTCCTGATCTATCTCTGATTTGTTGCCTATTTATCTTTTATCTTGTTTATTTATTTATCTAAAAATCAAATTACCAATCCTTCACTTTATTGTTTAATTAACAAACTCAAGAATGGTATTTATGCAACTCTCTGTGGATACGACTATACCCAACTATATTGCCATTGGATTCCTTGAGAATCTGAAAGTAGTAAAGGAGGATATATAAAACGACAAGAGTGTTAAAAGCTTTCAACATACATCTCTTCTGCAGTTGGGGCGGCATGTCATTGGACGTTTGAATCTGCTATGCGATTAACTGCTCGAGCCAATTCAGGAGCAGGGTCGCAAGGCCTGCGGGCTCGTCCTCGATACATCGTGTAATGTCCTTTCGCGGTGGCATGGCTGACTTGTAGTGCCTACACAAATCCCAAGTTGATCCTTGTTTATTTTGTTTGTTCGGACTAAATCCCGGGATTTTTGGATTGTAATGTACCTATGTTGGTTGGAGACTGGGTTAAGATAATGGCAAGAGGGATAAATGGACATGTTTGAACATAGCTGGACATTAAGGAATTGGTTGCATGGGGATGTGTATTTAATCATCGGGGATAAGTTTTTGAAGATGACCTAAACAACTAAACATTAATTCTAAGAGTGGAAAGAATTAGATAAGCAAAGGAATGTGAAAAGAATAAGTTGGTGCTGAATCTGCTGCACTTTGTTGAATTTTGCTGAAGTCATTCGAATGACTAGCTCTGCTATCATTTGAATGACCAACAAACGAGTGAGACATTCGAATGACCACTAGGCAGGTCATTCGAATGACTCCTGGAAATGAGTCATTTCAGTTGTAAGTGTTTGCGCTTCCTTGCATGCTTGTTCTCCTACCTCCAGGGTTTGTCCTTGCCTTCGGGGTTCGTCACTTGATCCGTTTCTTAACCGGCCGTTGGACGAGATATGTCAACCTTACGGGTTAACAATGTGTCATGTACTATTTTTCCATGGTAGCATAGCTATTCGGTTACACTTACGCCGTCTCGAGTTGATCAGACTCAAGAAGGGCTAGTGTACCTAAGTTCAGACTATACAACTCCGTAGAGTGTACACCGTTATCATGCTCGGAAGCATAGTACAGCTCAGTCCTTGAAACACCCTTACTAGCCATTTACTCTATAATCGTAAATGCGCCTTATAGGGTTGTTGTCTGCTTTGGTTGGGATTCCTTATAGTCCCTATACTTTTTAGAAAATAATCTGTCAATGAAAATATGGACCGGTTTGAAACTCTTTGATACATAATTATGACTGGAAATATGAGCCGCGCTTGAATAGAAAATATATAGCAAGCGATAAGGCCTCATGGCGTGACACTAGTTCATCGAGGCATATAGAACGAACCATCACAAGCGAAGCATATTAAGCTTTATCACATAATCGGTCACATGAAATCAAGTCAATTACTAATGTACATAATACAATTAATTCCACATTTACACATAGTTTAATACAAGTAAAAAGGCTAGTCGTTGCGTTTGTACAAGGGTTACCACCTGCTACGCTAATGTCCTGCCCCTACTCTTCCTCAGAGTCTTCGTTCGGGTCTTCTTCTTCCTCTAAATCTAACTCCATGGGGTCTTCCTCGTCTGAATCCTCGCTGACAGATGCTGGCGAAGCCAATACTGGGGAATTGTCATCTTCCTCTTCCTCTCGAGAAATCTCGAGGAGCGAAGGCTGGTCACGGTGTGCGATGGAGGGTCCTGCCTCAGTGTCATGGGCCCGCGAGGCCAGGCGGCGTCAGAAAAAAGGGTTTACCGTCTTCCTCGGTCCTTAGCGATAGTAAGATGGCCATGTAGGAGGTGGAAGGGGATTTGGATCTACCTTAATGTCTTTCTCGTATAGTGGGGACTCCTCGTCGTCTTCATCCAGAATGATTAGGGTAGCAGGCGTGGATCCTCGGCTTCCTGATGGTAAGTATACTCTTATCGCAACCCTAGTACGTGGTTTACACGACGGGGAATCGTACTCCGGTCGAGTCTGATCCGTCGGTGGAAGGCTCATCGCTATCATCTGCCATCATAAGCGAGTGGGGGTGAGAACCATGCGTTCTCAGTGGGCATCTATAAGGGCTGCCATTTTCTTTGGCTCAGTTATGATCCAAGTCGCTCAGGAGATCTCTAAGTGTCATGCCATTCTACATTTCCTAGTTCATTTTAATCTTGCTAATCCTAAACGGCTTTATCTAAATTACCAAGTGCGGGGAACATCTAATCTTTGCCCTGAGGAATTAGGGGTCACCTATTGAGATGATTAACATTAGTCGCACTATGCTTGGTGGACATTAGGGCTTACTTCTGGGAAATTTAGACCGGGCCCTCTTACTATACATACCTTTACATACATATACAGTCATACAATCACATTCCATGCATGGGGGACTTGGGGGTTCTCTACGCGCCCTATGGCTGCGTCCTCTTTCATTACTTTGCTTGTCTATCATTTTCCTTCGCAGTGTGTGGGACCGTCGTCCCCATTCGGTTGCGACCCACCTACTATTACCGTATCATTGACGACCGGGCAATACTTTTTACCCGAGTGGTAGCTAACCATGACTGCTCGCAAGCAGCACTCATCAGCCAACGAGTAGAGGTGACTATTCAGCATGCTGGATGGTGAGGGGCTGCCCTCGCGGCGTCGCCAGGAGTGGACTCGTACCTTGCTTATCATTTTCTTTAACTTGAGCTCTTGTGCTCCCTTTACCGGCGGCCTCAACTTTCTTTACTTGAAGTTGATCTTTACTTTTCTTTCTTTCTTGGGCATCCGGGTTAAATCCTGCGTTCAGGCCTATGCCAGCGTTTCTTAATCTTCAGACTAGTTTACCTTGCAAAACTGGCTGGGGCTTGTTAGATGTAATGTGCCAAGAGAGGGGATTCCCTATTACATAACTATGTACTTTTCTTCAAGTTATATCGAGCCCTTGTCTGTCGGAACCTTCTTAAGAAACTTTCTTGTTCCCTAGGGTTCAATTATGATCTTCATTTACATTAAATGTTGCATTTCTAGTGATCTAGGGTTGCCCTAAGGTCCTAGTGGCAACCGAGTCCTCATGATGCATAATGACATAAATAAGACTCATAACATGTACGGCACAACCAATTACATAAAGAAAACTTCCTACTAGAGGCTGGAACCCTAGGTCATTCGAATGGCACTGGATTCTGGCTTTTGGGATGGTGTAAGAGGATGGTCATTCGAATAACCTATGAGTGGTCATTCGAATGATTCTGGCCTTTTTTCTTTTAAATCACTCAGTGAGGTTTTCATTCGAATGTCCAAGGCTAGGGCATTCGAATGACTTGCCTCTGTAGCTTCAAAATTGCTAATTTACACGATTCATTCAAATGACCCTAAGGTAGTCATTCGAATGACCCTTGGTTTTTAACACTTGTTTTCTATAACATTCGTGGTTCATTCGAATGATCCTGGGGGATTCATTTGAATGACCACTGACCTGTAACAGGTCCTGATGGTTTTTCTTGCTTCCTATCCTTGCACCAACCCATTTTCATTCCTCTACACACATAAACAACTCACATAGATCACCCTATGGTGATTTAGGGCTAACTTCCCACCTTCAAAATGGTTGGATGTTAGACAAGAGTTCTTTATAGAAATCTCCTTCAACCTTTGGAAAAATCAAAGCTTCATCCCCTCCCTGCTTCTATGAAGAATACTCTTGTGAGTAATGGTGAGGATGATTGGCAAGGCTATGGTCCTGTGGTCTTGGAAGTGAGTGAAGAAAAGAAACAAATGGAAGAAGGAAATGGGAGGAAATGGTTTGCTAAAAGTTTCGGTGGCTGAGGGTAATTGGTGAAGGAAATTGAATAAAATGAATAGGATGACATGATGAGTGAACAGTGGGAGGGATGGCTTGTGGTAGGGTGATGTGAAAGGTGCAGGAGGGTGGTTGGTGGGGGTATGGCTTGTGATTTGATCACACGGCTGACGGGGAAAATTTTCTCCAAAATTTACCCGTTTTCAGTCGTATTTGGTCGTTAGCAGTCTCCGTGCCTTGCGTATGGTCGTCCGAAAAATATCCCAGAGGCACCATCATGATCTATTAATTTTCCTTATTAGTAGTTTAAGTTCGGTTAAGGTATTCGGGAATTTATTTTCTTATCGGTGTATGTTATAGGCATTGTTGGTATCTGTAAAAATTCCCGATGGGTCCAAAAATCGTCTAGAGGCTCAGAAAAATTCACGGGGTCACACATCCCGAGTTGGACTGGGGTTTTCACAAGTTAACCATGGTGTTTAAATCATACTCATTTTTTTATCAATTGGTCGACTTTTGTAATTATTTATTTAACGAGATTTCCCCTAAGGGAAAAATCCACGATGATACAGTCCTCAGGCTCACTCGGACCGAACTGCTCTAATACCAAATGAAACACCCCTACTTGCTATTTACGCTATAGTCGTAAATAATGCTTATAGGTTGTTATTTGCTTTGGTTGGGTTACTACTAGCCCTTATTTTTAGCTTTGAAATTATTTCTTACGAAAAATATGGGCCTATTTAAAACCCTTTTTCCTTACTTTAGAAAATATGAGTTGTACACATTCGTGAAAGCATACATATATAAGTAAACGATAGAGTCTACAAGACTTAGACGTTTAGCGACGTACCAAATAACTGCACACGGTAAATATATAGGGAAAGCATAATATAATTCCATCCATACTGGTCCAGAAATAGTTACACATTCGTTTACAATTACATATTACAATTACTGTACTTATAAGCTAATGGCATAACTAATCCATTAAGCTAATACAACATGCAAAATACAATATATCGAGGAGTCCTGATGCATAGATCTAACTGTAGTCCTGCTACTTCTCGGGAACATCCTGACGCCACGGTCTCTGTAACATCCCGCTTTTTCACTGTACGGATAATTAGCGTAATAAATAATTATAGGTTAA
>QANU01025925.1:4924-25804 GCA_003254905.1 Nissolia schottii | reverse complement strand
TTTTAAAATAGTAGAACAGGTTTTGGGATCTACCTCGCTAATTAGCGACAAGGATTTGGGATTTAAATGGTTGTGTTAGCGCTAATGAGTTGTGAAGAAGGTATCTGGATTGCGTTTTACTCTATATATAATGCGTGTTAAATTTACATGTATAGATGTAATTAAATGATTTATATGCATTTTTACGCATTTTCTCATGTAATAACTCTTATGACTTGTAGTATATCATGTCAAAATTTATCTCTCTCAAAAGTTTTGGCATGATGGATAGATGTAATTTTATTTATGTCCACAAATACTAGTGTAAGACTTAGGACCATTAAATTATAAATTAAAGTTTAATACTAATAATATAAAGTTTTTTACACTGTCATTCAATCAAATTATTTTATATACATGATTATCAAGTAGTGAGTGAGAGAGTCAATTTTTTTCTTATTTTACAATATTTGATTAGATGACAGTAAGTATATAACAGTTAAACTCAAAAAAATTAATTTCTATGCATTAATAGTGTAAAATAGATTTATATTATCATCCACTCATTTGTTGATACACTAACAAAAGTGGTTGGGCATGACATCAGTTATCTCAAAAGTCTCTTATATAATACCAACACATGACTGAATGATTAAAGTGCAAAACTTTTTTAGAAGATCTTTGCATAAAAATTCAATTTTAAAAAAAATAAGAAAATAAACATTTAGTTTTATTTAGTTATAAGTAACATGTATTGATGTTTTTCGTGAAAAATTATATCGTGTGTTAATTTCTTAAATTTTAAATGTAAATAGTAGTATGGTATTTTAAAAAAAATTAATATTAACATCATCATCAAGTCTGTCGCTAGATCGATTCAGAACGACAACGGGTCAGAGTTTCTCGTGAAAGGGTCTTTGTGATGTGAGGAGGTTTCGTTAGTTTTGGTTGTTTTTGGTACTAAAAATGGGACAACGAAAATTTTTGTCCATCCAAGCTCTAATTTTGTATCCACAAACCAAAAATTTTATATCCCCTTTGTTTTAGCTTCAGTAAAGTATAAAAAATACAAAAAATTTCTATCATCGTATTTCTATCATCTATCATGTCCCTGATTCTAAACACAACATTTGTGCTACATTGTTCCTACAATATAGGCATATTTGAGCGTATCCAACATTTGCGAATATTTGTATTTTCAATTGGTTATTCCGCTCTTCGTATACTGTAATTTGTATTAGGTATTTAGTGTTTTATTAGTCATTTTTAGAGCATATTTAGGGTTATGGATAAGGATTATCTAAAGTGAAATTCTTCATTTTAGAGAGAAAAGTGACGGCTCTTACCATTAATAAAGTCCGGTAAATCACACTGTTTACTTTATTAATTCAATGAAGAAATTCCTCAGTTTACCCTCTAAAGTGAGANCCTCCCATCTTAGTTGCTCGAGCTTCAGTTTTGGTAGGCTGCTGTTGTTGCGTTGCTGCTTCAGCTCTCCTTCCTCGAGCTTCAGTTCTTTCACCCTTGCTCACACCAATGTTAAAAGGACATTTATATAATTTTAATGCCATCAAAAGTAAATAATGACTAAAAATGAATTTTGTTTCTCTTTAATAAATGATATCTGCTTTGATTCCTATTATGCCCTTACTTTATACATATTTTCATTTTTTAATTAAACAAAACTAAAAATGAATACATTTCAAAGATGTATTGGATTTAACTTATCCCTGCTTAGATGGTTTGGTCCCTGTTCAGAGGGACTGGCATCACTTGAGGCACGAGGTGGATCGTTCCTAGTCCCTTCTCCAAAATCCCTAATCCATCTCTGATGTGTGAGAAGAGAGACAAGATCCAAAAGGCAGGCATAGGGGTGGGTTAATAGGAATTGAGTCTTTTTCTTTAATTACCCATGAGAGAAAAGGAGGGGGAAAAAACCATGGTTTACTAATCAGAGGTTTAGTGAAAGCGATACTTTTGATTTGGTATCCGGAGATTTGTATTTCTTGAAGGATGAGATTAAGCATTTGATAAATATTCTTTTAGATAGAAGTGACAAATGGTGCATCATATACACAAGGAAAGATTCTTGAGTGATCCATGAAACGCGGTTTCTGTTTATTTTACCATGTTCATCGATCTCGAACACTTTTAAGGGTGAAGGAAAGAAGTAATCCACTAAATTTTTTATTTGTGTGCTATGCTATCCGTATTTGGTTCACCGAAATCAAGGAGGACCACGTGCCATTGCAACACCATCCAATGATATTGAGTTGTGCTACGACTCACGTGCTGGGTTTAGGATGCCTTAGGTACTATATCTTCATATGTTATAAAGATTGATTGATGATTTTACAATAAATTAATGTAGAGCTCGATCCAATCTAGTAAAATAACTAAACTAATATAATCATGATTCACGAGATCTAATAATTTTATCATTGTCATCATTAATTTTATAGCATTCCTTTGTTCCAAAACGCATTCCATTATTTCTGGTCATGATAGAAGGCACAATTTTCACGTGCCAAGTTAAGATAGTAGCTAAGGACAAACCAATCCATCCGCTATATATACCCAAGAGGTGAGCCCTAAACTTGGCATCCCAAAACACATATCCATTGTTTCCACTTAATAATCATACCATGGCTATCTCCACCTCAAATATCCTTCCACTTCTTGCCTTCATAACCGCCTCCCTTGTGCTACTCCACGGGGCGAACTCACAGTCCGTCAGTTTTAACTTCCCCGACTTTAGCCAAGCTGGAGGGCAGCTGATCATGCAAGGCGACGCCAGCATTAATACGAACGCCGGTGTGTTACAGCTCACCAGGGTGGACAGCAGCGGAAACCCACTAAGTGGCAGGGTTGGGCGAGTCTTATACAATACCCCCGTCACGCTCCGAAGTAGCAACGGACGGCTATCCGCCTTCACAACCTCCTTCGTCCTCCGCATCAACAAACCTGGTACAGGGACCCCTGCTGATGGCATTGCCTTCTTCCTTGCCACTCCTGGATCTACCATCCCTCCTGGTTCTTCAGGGGGACTCCTCGGACTCTTTAGCAATGCCAATGCTCTTAACAACTCCCGTAACGAAGTCATGGACTTCAAATTAACCGCCTCCGACAGAGTTGTTGCCGTCGAATTTGACACCTACGTTAACGGAGACTATGGGGATCCAAATTTCAAACACATTGGGGTCGATGTTAACTCAATTAGGTCAAGAACTACTAGGCAGTGGGACTGGGTGAATAACGACCCACTCGCTGTAACAATATCCTATAGTCCTTTCACCAAACTGCTATCCATTATTGCTACACAGTTCAGTGGGGCTCACGTCGAATTCAGTTATGAAATCGACTTGACCACTGTACTCCCCGACACTGTTAGGGTAGGGCTCTCCGCTTCCACGGGACAATTCTCACAAGTAAACACCATTCAAAGCTGGTCTTTCTTTTCAAGCCTTCAGAGGAGCTATGATGTGGAGCAGGAGGGCTATATTGCAAGCGTTGTGTAATTTGAATTTGGAAAGATAAGGACAAGTGTAGTCCATCACTGGGTGCATGTACTTCCCAGTGTTATGTATGTCGTTTGTGGAATAAAAAGTACTTTAATATTGACATGCGTCATGATAGTTATTCTGCCTCTTTTTTTTTTCCCTTTATTTTTTGCATGTGTTCTATTTCTCAAGATTAGAGATGAAATAATGACCAACAATTCCATCGTTAAAATAAATTAGTTACGACTTCGTGACCAAATTGTTTTCCAAGTTAATTAGTGGCTTCAGAACAACGATGACCAAATTAGTTGATAATCTCTCACTAATTCATTTAGCAAAAAATTAACAACAAATTAGCGACCAATTTTGTCATCACTAATCTGTAAAATTCTTATGGTGATTGTTGCAAAAAGTTGCAATAATCACTTTTGGATGCTATATTGTTATAAATTTTGCCAAAGGCAACAAATTAAAAAGAATTAGGTAATTGTCGCACCCCAACTTAGGACGTAACCGCACGTAAGGCTATTACCCTACAGAAGCTCTGACATGACATGCTAACGTACATGCTTATAAATGAATAACTAACATAATAATAAATAACTGCTTTCATTAAATAATAAATGCTTGTCGTCTGACTCGGACAACAACATATCAGGAGGTATCTCATGAGCGGCCATACTCCTGGATCCAACAGATCCACCGAAGACGGCCCGCAGCCTCCTGAGTTTCTCGTTCATCTTCCCCTTGACAATGTGCAGCTTCTCACGAACCTGCTTGTGCCTGACTGCTTGCATGTGCAGCTCCTGGTTGAACTTGAACATATGCCCACGAAGTTATTCTCTTTCTTACGTCGGTGTCCCATCGGTAGATGAATCTGCTGATCGGGGCTTGTTGTAATCGAGAGTTGTGTCCCTCGACCGTACACGCAGTTGCCGTTCCTACTGCCAACTACGTCGAGCCAGACCACGTTCTCATTAACGGGGGATGGCTTGATAACTGGGGGCGCACTCTCAGCCTGCTGAGTCTGTGCAGCCCAAATTGTTTCGTCGAATGCAACATACGAAAATAAAAAAGCTAACGATTGTTAATATAGGAAATTAAAACTTAAAAGTTATATAATAAAAAGAAATAACTGTATAGTTCCTGTAAAAATTAATCACAACAGTTGTTGTGAGAGAGCGTCAACCCACTGAGACTTATCCTCCTTCGTGGTGTGTGTCTCGCGGAACAGTTCTGCCTCAGACGACTCCTGACCCATCTGTCGGCATTGCATATTTAGTTGTTTAGATATTAGTTTAAACTATAAACTAGCTATTTAAATAGAAAATTAAAATAAAATAGTTAATGCTTGTAAATAAATAAAGGTGCGCAATTTCCATTTTCCAGGACCATTTGGTTAACTCTATTCCCTTTATTTATTAATTTTTTAATGAATTAAAGCATCACATGCCATTGCAAGTTGTAACGCTATTCCCTTTAATTTTGGAGATAACCATAGTGTTGAATTGAATGTTGCTATGAGCCTATGGCGCACATGTTGGGTTTATGACGGGAAGAGGGTTTGGTCATAATAGAGTGAAGTGTCTTAGAGGATAATTATCGAGACTCCAACTTTTAAAAGTGGCGGCAATGTAACAAGTTTTACGTTTGGGAGGTTACTCTTGAATGGAGACTTTAAAAAGATTTGGACACACTTTAATAATTAAATTTTGAGGTGTGATTCTTTTAAAGATTCATGCTTCTTACAAAATGTGTTTTCATTGAGAGTTAATCAACTAATGAGGGGCTACCTGCGAAGAGTTATGACTAACATAATGAAAACCTCCTTAATGGGAACCTTTAAACTAAAATGTATGGAATGAGATTGGAAAGAGATAAATAGAGTTAGGTTTTTGAGAACTTTAAACTAAAAATTGGAGAAGTTTAGGGATTTAAAAATGTGCAATGATACAAAAGACTAAGCATAAATGAAAGTGTTACGTGTTGCTAACAAGACCTTTTAACAATAAATGCATTCTATTTAAAATAAATAATTAATAATAATAAAATTTAAAAATTATATTAAAAACCATTCAACAACCTAAATAAATTCGTAATATTTAGAATTATAAATTAATGATATTACACGTTAATGATATTCACTTAGAATGTATAACAAAGAAAATCTCTAAAAAATGAAGCATGAAAAATTTTCCAAAAAAATAAGAAATTTGAAATTGATATAGTAAATATATATATATATATATATATATATTCAATCTTCACTTCTTTTCCCTAATCTCCATGGTCTTCAAAATCTAAATCTAAAGTGGGGAAAATTAAACGAATATGCTGAGTGACAAATCTTCATAGCAGCTAAGTTTTATAATATACAATAAGGGCATTCAGCTCGAGGGAGGGGAATGTATCGGAGAAGGTGGAGATGACGTGGCTGGCGGTGAGGTCCGATAGGGAGAGGTTCATATCACGGCTACATTCACTCCAATGCATTCTAATTTTGGAAACAAGGAAACATTATGAGATTATAGTGTTTTTATATATGACACATTTTAGATATTGATACATAAACACACTTATTTGACTTATGTGTTACATGTGTTTAAAAACGTCTAAATAAAAAATTAATAATTAGTCGTGTTAAAGTATGTTTCAATTATATCTAAACATTTTTGAGTTGTGTTTGTGCAGTGTTTAAATAAAAAATATTTTAAATATTAAATAATTTATAAAATTAACAAGTATTGACACATTAAAATAACTTTAATTTTTTATATATTTTAAAAAAATTAAAAATTAAAAATTTGATATCAATAAAAATATTAAAATATTATTATAAATATTTAATTTCATATTTATACACATCATGTTATTTTTCTATAAAATTTTAAAATTAATGTGAGAATATATCACATATTGGGTCGTGTCCTTAGTGATTCTTATATTTAGGGGCGTCAAACAGGCCGAATTATTTTTTTGAAATTTTTGCGGACCTACTATTTATATGTAAAACCTGTCCGTTTAACCAGGTTTGCGGACCAGACTCATTTTGCCCGTCTACTTATATTCTAATGCATTCAGATCCATTTTGTTTTATGTATGTAGCTATGCATGTTCATCACTGAAATTGATCAGAAATTGGTCAGGTTCTCCGAGCTTCAAGCCTTATGTCGTGTCGTCTCCATGACCGGATAAAATTCGATTATTGGCACCTCCAAATTAACTTATTATAAAATTAACACTTCTTATAGTTAAAGGTGTTTTTATTATTTTAAATGGATTCAACTGAGTGCTCTTAAGAGATTTATTAAAAAAATTTAACTTTAATTTTTTTGAGATATTTATTTTTTTAATAAAAAGTTATTATTTTTTGAATTGTTAACGAGTATCCTCAAAATACATATAATTTGTTACTAAAACTCTTATAAAATTGATAATACAATAAATATTACATAAGATAAAAGATTTTACAATGAGATATAGGGTGTACTAAGGGTTTGTTTGGCATGTTGGATTAAGCCAAATTTGATAAGCTTATCTAGTCTTTTATTGTTTTATTCGGTGTTTGATGCATACACCAGATTAAATAAGTAAATCCATTAAAGACTCTTTATCTATCATTTTAATGGATAAGTCAGTCTAACTTACATGGTGATATCAAACTTGATAAGAATATGATGGATAAAAAATCATGGAATAATAAAATAAGAATAATAATATTAATATTAATATAATCTTAATCATAATAATAATAATAAAAAAGTAATTATAATAATAATAATAATAATCATCATCATCATTGTAAAAAACTAATAATAATAAAATTTTTAAAAAAATTGACTCATCCTATCAACCCTTATTTTATGTCATATCAAATATTGTATTAAAACTTAATCAATTTTTATCCTATCCTATCAACCATTACCTTATCCGTTTTTATTTTATTTGACATGCCAAACAAGATATAAACAATGAATAATATAAAATTTTATGTAGTATATAATTTATATTATACTATAAACTTTATAATATCTAATCTTATACTATGAATACAAAACAATCTTACACGATATATATACCATTAAGAGGTTCTCAGGAAAGTTTCATAATTAAGTATAAAAAATTGGTAAAGGCTAACGAGATTACTAACAGTGCCATAAATGACAAGCACTTAACTGAGTCCATGGATCCAATTTTTTTGAAGGGTACTTTTAGTTTTGTTTATGTACCTGCTGGGTTTAATTAATGATGTAATATGTAAGGTGTGAGTATGCTACTTTGATAAATGAATCAGGCTATTTTATGACTTCAAATTGAGAGGGTTTGATGTTTTTTTTTTTCCAAAAAAAAAAAAAGAATTTTTTTCACTGAATTTCTCTACAAATTTGTAGTGAAACTTTTTCTCATCATGCTGAGATTTTCTGCTCTGTGATTTAGAATCATTGTAATGAGGATCTTGCTCTTCTCTACTTTTTCAGCGCAATAAAATGATCTCTCAACCTATCTTTAAAAGAAAAATGGTAAACTATGAGTTAATATGCCCCAATTAAATGAGTGAAGTGTGGTAATATCTAATCTTATACGATGAACCTCTACTATACACGTACCTTATCAGATTCTCATCTACCAGCAATTCACTCTCTTGCAGGAAGGATCCATCCCATACAATGGAACAGATCCAGGCACGAGTTTCTACTTGTTGAGATATTTTGCATAAGACACTCATTGAGGAGAGAAATCTTATTTAATGATGAATAAATTATAAATAAATACGCTATTTTATGTTAAATAAGTATAAATAATGTAATTATATTTTAATATATTTTAATATCTGATTCTTTTTTTATTACTCAAAAATGTTTAAATCTAAGGAATGCAACCAACACAACCACGAACCACACCGACCGTGAAAAAACAAAGCTCGACTCGTGCCAGCAGCTGATCAGTACTGTTTTTGAAATTAATTTCGATTATACATACTGTAGAGAGATATAATATAAAATTATTAAAATTGTCTTCTCTCATCAATTTAAGCTTTTAGAAGAGATAATTTTTATCAGAGTGACTATGACTAAAAATGTTAAGGGTTCAATACTTTATGACCCCCATTTCAAAAAAATCATCCATACTGCAAGCCAAAAGTGCTCTTGTGTGAGAGGACATGTAAAAAGATATAATATAAAATTAATAAAATTATCTTCTCTCATCAACTTAAGCTTTTGGGAGAGATGATTCTTAAGACATACTCATTATTTTATTCTTCATTCAATTGCATGCTTTCTGCGACTATAAAAGTATCCAACGTTGCAATAATTCAACACGTACGTCCTTGCACCTTAGGGATTGTGGTCCCACTGCAATAATTGTATGGTCTCACCATTCAGGGATTGTGCATATCTAGGGTTAATTATGTTTTTAGTCCCCGTAAAATTTAAAAATTTGGTTTTAGTCCCTGTATGAAAGTTTTAGTCCCTGCGAAAATTAAAAGTTTATTTTTAGTCCCTGGAGCTGGATGGGAGTTGACTCCGTTGACGTGGACGCTAATGGCGTTGACGAGGCACTGACACGGCGTGCCACGTGGGATGCTACGTCGCATAGCCCAAAATATTAAAATTTGACCCATAACCACACCCATTGCCCACCCGACCCNGCTGACGTGGCGCTGACACGGCGTGCCACGCGGGATGCCGCGTTGCATAACCCAAAATATTAAAATTTGACCCATACCCACGCCCATTGCCTACCCGACCCATTTGTATCCTCTCATCTCTCTCTATCAAGCCCCACCCACCCACCTCACCGTTTTGAACCTCTCTGCCCCTCCTCTTCGTCGCCGTCGTCCCCTTTTTCTCAATTTCATGCATCCCGACAAGCACCTCGACAACCAAAAAAACCCCTCACCCATAGCCCTCTCCACCCTCACCGCCAACCTCACCCATAACCCCATGGCCACGACACCAACCACCATTAATCATCACTACAAACCCACCACAACCAACAATCAATAGCCTTACACCACTAGAGACCCAACAACATAACAATAATAACACCAACAATAAAAACAAAAATTGCACATCTGCAGTGAGATAAATAGAGAGAAAGCAAAATTGTAGAGAGCATGAGAGGCAAAATCACAGTGAGAGAGAGGGGAAAATATGGACCCAAGCAAAAAAATTGAAATCGCGATGGTGGTAAGGTGCCTCTTCTCCCTTACCCTCCCTCCACTAACTCTTTCTCTGTCTCCCACACACAAATCCGCCACCAACCACCACCATTATCGCCTCTCCTTTGTCTTCTCCTCCCCAACCCTCTTCTTTCTCAACCTTAGATCCGAGATCAACACCAACATACTGATCCAAAAAAGAAGAAGAAGAAGACAAGACAGAGAGTCACGAATATCTGAGATCCACCGCGGGTGGGGCTCGAGAGAGAGATGAGAGGCTCGAGAAACGCAGATGGGGTGGGGTTGGGATGGGATGGGGTGGGGTACAGGAGGACGACGGCGTGGAGAGGAGCCACGGGGAGAGACGGCGCCGGAGGGGCTGGGGTTCGAGAGAGGGATGAAAAGATAACAGATAGGGATGGGTTGGGATAACAGATGGGTTTGGGATGCTGTTTGTATTTTTTTTAATTTTAATTAAAAATGGGTCAGGTCGGGTGGGCAATCCGGGTCAAGTTTTATTATTTTGGGTTATGCCACATGGCATTCCACGTGGCATGCCGCGTCAACGCCATTAGCGGCCACGTTAGCGGAGTCGACTCCCATCCAGTTCCAAGGACTAAAAACAAACATTCAATTTTCGCAGAGACTAAAACTTTTATACAGGGACTAAAACCAAATTTTCAAATTTTACAGGGACTAAAAACATAATTAACCCGCATATCTATTCACTTTTTGTTTTGAACCCCTTTTCTTACTCTTGGTTGGGCAAATTTTTTTTTAACCCTGAAATTTTGTTTCATTAAATTTTTTTTAGTGAGATTTTAACTAGGCCTAATCTGTACAAGCCAAGCATTGTTTGTTGGTGGAATCCCTTTGAAGTAGGAGGCTGGTGGTTATGAAGGAAGGAAGTGGAAGGAATAGGGCTTTCTTTGAGGCAGAGATGATGGCCATTGTATGGAATGGATATGAGTTTGGGATGCCAAGTTTAGGGCTTACCTATTAGGTATATATAGTGGATTGCCCTTGGCCTTGGTACCCACATCTTAACATGCCACGTGAAAATGTGGCTTCTATGATATTTTAAAATAGTAGAACAGGTTTTGGGATCTACCTCGCTAATTAGCGACAAGGATTTGGGATTCAAATGGTTGCGTTAGCGCTAATGAGTTGTGAAGAAGGTATCTGGACTGCGCTTTACTCTAGATACAATGTGCGTTAAATTTACATGTACAGATGTAATTGAATGATTTATATGCATTTTTACACATTTTTTCATGTAATAACTCTTTTGACTTGTAGTATATCATGTCAAAATTTATCTCTCTCAAAAGTTTTGGCATGATGGATAGATGTAATTCATTTACATCCACAAATACTAGTGTAAGACTTAGGACCATTAAATTATAAATTAAAGTTTAATACTAATATTATAAAGTTTTTTTATACTGCCATTCAATCAAATTATTTTATATACATGATTATCAAGTAGTGAGTGAGAGAGTCAATTTTTTTCTTATTTTACAATATTTGATTAGATGACAGTAAGTATATAACAATTAAACTCAAACAAATTAATTTCTATGCATTAATAGTGTAAAATAGATTTATATTATCATCCACTCATTTGTTGATACATTAACAAAAGTGGTTGGGCATGACATTAGTTATCTCAAAAGTCTCTTATATAATACCAACACATGACTGAATGATTAAAGTGCAAAACTTTTTTAGAAGATCTTTGCATAAAATTCAATTTTAAAAAATAAGAAAATAAACATTTAGTTTTATTCAGTTATATGTAACACGTATTGATGTTTTTCGTGAAAAATTATATCGTGTGTTAATTTCTTAATTTTAAAATGTAAATAGTAGTATGGTATTTTAAAAAAAATTAATATTAACATCATCATCAAGTCTGTCGCTAGATCAATCCGAAATGACAACGAGTCTCTGAGGCAGAGTTTCTCGTGAAAGGGTCTTTGTGATGTGAGGAGGTTTCGTTAGTTTTGGTTGTTTTTGGTACTAAAAATGGGACAACGAAAATTTTTGTCCATCCAAGCTCTAATTTTGTATCCACAAACAAAAATTTTATATCCCCTTTGTTTTAGCTTCAGTAAAGTATAAAAAATACAAAAATTTTCTATCATCGTGTTTCTATCACCTATCATGTCCCTGATTCAAAACACAACATTTGTGCTACATTGTTCCCTACATATTTGAGCGTATTTGAGTGTATATGGCATTTGTGACATTTTTTGTATTGTCGATTGGTTATTCCGCTCTTCGTATACTGTAATTTGTGTTAGGTATTTCGTGTTTTATTAGTCATTTTTAGAGCATATTTAAGGTTATGGATAAGGATTGTCTAAGGTGAAATTCTTTATTTTAGAGAGAAAAATGATGGCTCTTACCATTAATAAAGTCCGGTAAATCACACTTTTTTACTTTATTAATTCAATGAAGAAATTCCACCGTTTACCCTCTAAAGTGAGAGATATCAATTTAAATGATCCAAATCTCAAGGTTATGTATTATTTGAATCTCGTGTATCTTAATAGCACTTCTAATGAAGGGATTAACTTTAGTCTCTCCTTTGGCTCCACCAATGTTAAAAGGACATTTATATAATTTTAATGCCATCAAAAGTAAATAATGACTAAAAATTAATTTTTTTTCTCTCTAATAAATTATATCTGCTTTGATTCCTATTATGCCCTCACTTTATACATATTTTCAATTTTTAATTAAACAAAACTAAAAATGAATACATGTCAAAGTTGTATTGGATTTAACTTATCCCTGTTTAGATGGTTTGGTCCCTGTTCAGAGGGACTGGCATCACTTGAGACACGAGGTGGATCGTTCCTAGTCCCTTCTCCAAAATCCCTAATCCATCTCTGATGTGTGAGAAGAGAGACAAGATCTAAAAGGCAGGCATAGGGGTGGGTTTATAGGAATTGAGTCTTTTTCTTTAATTACCCATGAGAGAAAAGGAGGGGGAAAAAAAAATGGTTTACTAATCAGAGGTTTAGTGAAAGCCGTACTTTTGATTTGGCATCCGGAGATTTGTATTTCTTGAAGGATGAGATTAAGCATTTTATAAATATTCTTTTAGATAGAAGTGACAAATGGTGCATCATATACACAAGGAAAGATTCTTGAGTGATCCACGAAACGCGGTTTCTGTTTATTTTACTATGTTCATCGATCTCGAACACTTTTAAGGGTGAAGGAAAGAAGTAATCCACTAAATTTTTTATTTGTGTGCTATGCTATCCGTATTTGGTTCACCGAAATTGTACTTTTTGATAAATCTGAAACTATACATTATTAAGGACTCCAAGTCCAAAGCCGTGTTTTTCTTGGACAACCTATTTTGACTTCTATTTGTAATGGATTCAAGGAGGACCACGTGCCATTGCAACACCATCCAATGATGTTGAGTTGTGCTACGACTCACGTGCTGGGTTTAGGATGCCTTAGGTACTATATCTTCATATGTTATAAAGATTGATTGATGATTTTACAATAAATTAATGTAGAGCTGGATAATCGAGTTTTATCCAATCTAGTAAAATAACTAAACTAACATAATCATGATTCACGATATCTAATAATTTTATCATTGTCATCATTAATTATATATATATATATATATATATAGACACACACACAAAACATGGCAGATAAAGTCTTTGGTTGAATGACAATCTTATTCAATGATATCCATTTTGATCCCACCTGATTACCAGTAGGTAAAAATTCACTTCTTTATAAACTCTAAGCCCTAAATATTAAATTCTAAATTTAATTTTAAATAATTAATATAAATTACTATTCTAAATAATATAAATTGGTGAGTATTAACAATAAATATATAATTAAGGTAATTATTCTTGCACACTTAGTCGTTGCACACCTAGGCTATTTCTATAAACTCAAATTTGCAGACTCAATACAGTCTTAATTGCCATACTATAACGACTCACGTGACTCAAATATAACAATCTCTGATATAATCGCAAATCAAATAATTGTTTCAGCACATTCTCTCTCAATTTGGCTCTGGAGATTTTTTTCCCTTTTTTTTTGTTTTTACCAATCGTAGTAGTTGCGTCTAAACATATAACAAACGCAGACATACCATGATAGATAACGAGACACAACCTTTTATTATATTCAGACACAACCCTTTGGTGAAAACAAACACAACCCTTACCAAAGTAAAAGACCTAACCTTTGGTTGTTTGAGACACAACCAGTTTAAATAAACGGACACAACCTTTTATTATACTCAGACATGACCTTTTCTGGAACTCAGACTTAACCTTATTAGATAACATGACGTAACTATTTTATATATATATATATATACATATATATATATATATATATAAACCTTACAAAGATGAACACAACCACATGATATACATAGACTTATTTTTATGTTACACATACACAACCATCATTACATACATCTCAAAAGCATGATTGAAACAAAGAGAGAGAAAAAAAGTAGAACATAAAAAGGTTGTAATCGTAAGCACAACCAACTAGCAAACACAGACATAATCGTGATAGATAACGAGAGATGACATTTTATTATACTCAGATAGTAAGTATATGACCTTAAACCCTAGATGACAGTAAGTATATAACAATTAAACTCAAACAAATTAATTTCTATGCATAAATAGTGTAAAATAGATTTATATTATCATCCACTCATTTGTTGATACATTAACAAAAGTGGTTGGGCATGACATCAGTTATCTCAAAAGTCTCTTATATAATAACAACACATGACTAAATAATTAAAGTGAAAAACTTTTTTACAAGATCTTTGTATAAAAATTAATTTTAAAAAAATCAAGAAAAACAAATATTTTAGTTTTATTAAGTTATAGGTAACGCGTAACGATGTTTTTTGTGAAAAATTATATTGTGTGTTAATTTCTTAATTTTAAAATGTAAATGGTAGTTTGATATTTTTAAAAAATTAATATTAACATCATCATCAAGTTTGTCGCTAGATCAATCCGTAACGACAACGAGTCTGAGGCCGAGTTTCTCGTGAAAGGGTCTTTGCGATGTGAGGAGGTCTCGTTAGTTTTGGTTGTATTTGGTACTAGAAATAAGACAAAAAAAATTTTGTCCATCCAAGCTCTGATTTTGTATACACAAACAAACATTTCAAATTTTTGCGCACAAACATTTTTAATTATTGTGCACAAACATTTTAAATATTTCAAAATGTTTGTGCACAACAGTTCAACATGTTTTTGCACAATAATTAAAAATGTTTGTGCATAATAGTTGACAAATTTTGTACAAAATAGTTGAAAATGTTTATGCACAATAGTAGAATGGGTGCACGCGACGTCATAGTAGAAGGTGGAGAGTGTGGAATTTGGGCGCCGTGCATTTTGTTAGTGGGTCCTACGTATAAAATCGCTTAGGTGGCAGTATTTGGGGTGTACATGTAGCAACACTATTCTAAAATTTCCTTCACCTTTACTCATTGTCTTGACTTTCTCATCCTCAAACAATACCACCATTTATCATCTACCACTCGTTATCGGCCGACCACCGCCAAATGTCGGCTGGCCACCGGTCGACCACTGCCGATCGCCGATTGACCACCTTCAACCGTCGACCGATAACCATTGAATACCAAACGTTGATCGGCTACCACCAAACACTGAACGCTGATCAGCTATCTTCGAATACCAAACGCTGATAGACTATTGACGATCGCCAAATGGCAACCACAAAACGTTATACACTGGCCTGCAACCGCCGAACGTTGATCTGCCACTGTCGATTGACTGCCAACCACCATCGATCATCGGCCAGCCACTATCAATCATTGGCCACCACCGCCAAATGTCGATCGACCACCATCGTTGCTTGGTCTTTGGCCAAACCCTACCCTGTCATTGGTCAGGCCAACATAAAGTAGGTAAATACAATTCATTATCCAAACAAAGTATTACTATACTTACCTTATCCAAACTAAAAAATAAAATAAAATAAAGGAAATTCAATTAATTCATTTAAATTCCCTTACATTTCGTATTTGTTGAAATTTGAAAATGCCCCGTCAAACATAGTTCAAGTCCACAAATTAAACAGCATGCATAAAGCAAAACACACTAACTGGGACATGCGTACACGATGGACTACACTATCTATGCCCTTATTTAGTCAAGACGACGATGACAACATTGCAAAGTACACCCATCTAAATCATCAAATCACACAACACTCGCAATATAACCCTCCTCCTCCTCCTTCGCAGCATAGTTCCTCCTCGCAAGGTTTGAATGGAAAGACCAGTTTAAAATGTCATTTATTTCTGTATCTTGTCCTGTGGATGCATACAACCCAACTCTAACAAATTCAGGAAGTTTGGCTTTTAGGTCAATATTATGAATGAGTTTGACCCTAGGTCCACTAAAAGCAGAAGCAACAACCCTTAGCTCTTTACCGAAAGGGTCATAGTTTATAGTTACAGCGAGTGGATCCCCATTTACCCACTCCTACTCTTTAGTAGCTCTTGATCTAATTGAGTTGACATCAATCCCAACGTGCTTATAGTTTGGATCCCCAAAGTCAGGATTAAGGTAGGTGTCGAACTCAACAGCAACAACTTTGTTGGAGGAGGCTTTGAAGCCGACGACTTCGTTAAGGGAGTTGTTGACTGTAACATCCCGATTCTTGCTTGTACAGAAAACCCATAGGCTACGCCGTTGATGACGGTCAAATGACGTTTAAGGGGACGAGGAAGGGAATCACTGAAAATGAGAAAAGTTACGGCGAGAAGCCCCTGGGAGAAAAGGCTCTCGGAAGCCAATTTTACACTACTTCATTCGATTGAATTCTCAAGGAATTCGAATAAAAGAATTTTGGATTTCAATCGAATGAATGAGAATTTCAGTCGAATGAAAGCCTGAGAAGGATTTCAATCGATTGAATTCCCTGATCAATCGATTGAAAGAATCATTCAAATGCACAAACACTAATCATTCGAATACTCACTGAAAAACTTGAGTTTTAACAATGTTATGGGATCCATCAGGCACAGCTATGCGTACCCTAAACCATGAGAGCATGCATCATGAGGAAACGACCATCATATGAGTAGGATGACCATAGATAACTAGAGGTATTCACGTAAAGTTAAAGGTACATAATTGAACCCTAGGGAATACAACAGTGTATAAAGGCTCCGATCACCAAGGATTCGGACGGCCTTAGTCAGAGCATGCAGTTATATAATTAGGAAGATTCCTATTCTCTTGGCACGTCTTATAGGCACGCTCCTCACCAATTTGGCAACTGGATTGGTTAAGAGCAACGCAGGTAGAGAGATCTGATCATGACAGTAACGGGCCAAGGCCTGAGATAAAAAGAACAGGCCAAGGCCCGAGAGCAAAGAGAACGGGCCCAGGCCTGAGATAAAGAGAACGGGCCCAGGCTTGAAAGTAAAGAGAACGGGACAAGTCCTGAAGAAAGAAAGGGGCCCCAGTAAAGAGAAAAGTAAAGAGAAGCGTGTCCACACCTGCTCAAGTCCAAGGGCCGATCCCTCGCCATCCCGGTAAGGGGGTGGTGGTACCTATCATGTTGATGTCTACCTCCTATGAGCCTTACGTGGTTAGCCACCACACCGGTTAGAGCGCTGCCGGGTTGACACGATAGGGAATAGAATGAGGTTGTAACCGAGGCCACGGTTACTAAGGTGAAAGGACTAAGAAGGATGCAGCCACAGGGCGCGTAAGAGATACCCAAATTCCCTCATGCACTATGTAGTTACATGTAGGAATGAATGAATGTATGTATGTATGCCAGTACGTATGCATGTATGTATCTATATATGTGTATGCATTATGTATCGTCAAGGGAGCGTCCCAAGATGACTATTATGTCTTTAGCAGTAATGTAAAGTTAATGAGCACGAAGCCTAGGTAATGACAAGATTAGTAGGCTAATCGCCTAGTAACTTAGGTAAAGCTGCTCAGGACGTAGGTTAAAGATAATAAACAGTAGGGATCTAGTATGCATGACACTTAGAGGCTTTCTTGAGTGGCCTGGACTCTGCCCGAGTAAATGAATAGTAAAGACCACGTCGAGTTCCTACTAAGAAAGAAGTCTTTCTTACCCCCACTCGGGTATGACTCCAGATCGCAGCCATGACTTCCCCACCTGCAAAAGATGTGTGGTTGTTCACCGGTACGGGTCAGCGCAACTTCCGTACGAACACCCTTATCGAGACGTGTAGGTTCGCGCCCGCCAACCTGCCTAACGAGCCTGAGGCCCCACTTAGGCGGAGACTCAGAGGACCCAGATCCTCCCCGATGCGTTCTATCTGGGTGGACGAGCGTCCGGGAGGTAGTAGTCGCGACCCGATCCACCTCAATGGCGAGAATAAGGTAATATAAAGCTTAATACTAATAATATAAAGTTTTTTACACTGTCATTCAATCAAATTATTTTATATACATGATTATCAAGTAGTGAGAGAGAGTCAATTTTTTTCTTATTTTACAATATTTGATTAGATGACAGTAAGTATATAACAATTAAACTCAAACAAATTAATTTCTATGAATAAATAGTGTAAAATAGATTTATATTATCATCCACTCATTTGTTGATACATTAACAAAAGTGGCTGGGCATGACATCAATTGTCTCAAAAGTCTCTTATATAATACCAACACATGACTGAATGATTAAAGTGCAAAACTTTTTTAGAAGATCTTTGCATAAAATTCAATTTAAAAAAATAAGAAAATAAACATTTAGTTTTATTAAGTTATAAGTAACACGTATTGATGTTTTTCGTGAAAAATTATATCGTGTGTTAATTTCTTAATTTTAAAATGTAAATAGTAGTATGGTATTTTAAAAAAAATTAATATTAACATCATCATCAAGTCTGTCGCCAGATCAATCCGGAACGACAACGAGTCTCTGAGGCAGAGTTTCTCGTGAAAGGGTCTTTGTGATGTGAGGAGGTTTCGTTAGTTTTGGTTGTTTTTGGTACTAAAAATGGGACAACGAAAATTTTTGTCCATCCAAGCTCTAATTTCGTATCCACAAACAAAAATTTTATATCCCCTTTGTTATAGTTTCAGTAAAGTATAAAAAATACAAAAATTTTCTATCATCGTATTTGTATCATCTATCATGTCCATGATTCTAAACACAACATTTGTGCTACATTGTTCCTACAATTTAGGCATATTTGAGCGTATTTGGCATTTGTGAATATTTGTATTTTCGATTGGTTATTCCGCTCTTCGTATACTGTAATTTGTATTAGGTATTTCGTGTTTTATTAGTCATTTTTAGAGCATATTTAGGGTTATGGATAAGGATTGTCTAAAGTGAAATTCTTCATTTTAGAGAGAAAAGTGATGGCTCTTACCATTAGTAAAGTTCGGTAAATCACACTTTTTACTTTATTAATTCAATGAAGAAATTCCTCAGTTTACCCTCTAAAGTGAGAGATATCACTTTAAATGATCCAAATCTCAAGGTTATGTATTATTTGAATCTCGTGTATCTTAATAGCACTTCTAATGGACGGATTAACTTTAGTCTCTCCTTTGGCTCCACCAATGTTAAAAGGACAATTATATAATTTTAATGCCGTAAAAAGTAAATAATGACTAAAAATGAATTTTTTTCTCTAATAAATGATATCTGCTTTGATTCCTGCTATGCCTTCACTTTATACATATTTTCATTTTTTAATTAAACAAAACTAAAAATGAATACATGTCAAAGTTGTATTGGATTTAACTTATCCCAGTTTAGATGGTTTGGTCCCTGCTCAGAGGGACTGGCATCACTTGAGACACAAGCTAGGTGGATCGTTCCTTGTCCCTTCTCCAAAATCCCTAATCCATCTCTAATGTGTGAGAAGAGAGACAAGATCTAAAAGGCAGGCATAGGGGTCGGTTTATAGGAATTGAGTCGTTTTCTTTAATTACCCATGAGAGAAAAGGAGGGGGAAAAAAACATGGTTTACTAATCAGAGGTTTAGTGAAAGCGATACTTTTGATTTGGTATCCGGAGATTTGTATTTCTTGAAGGATGAGATTAAGCATTTGATAAATATTCTTTTAGATAGAAGTGACAAATGTTGCATCATATACACAAGGAAAGATTCTTGAGTGATCCATGAAACGCGGTTTCTGTTTATTTTACTATGTTCATCGATCTCGAACACTTTTAAGGGTGAAGGAAAGAAGTAATCCACTAAATTTTTTATTTGTGTGCTATGCTGTCCGTATTTGGTTCACCGAAATCAAGGTGGACCACGTGCCATTGCAACACCATCCAATGATGTTGGGTTGTGCTACGACTCACGTGCTGGGTTTAGGATGCCTTAGGTACTATATCTTCATATGTTATAAAGATTGATTAGTGATTTTACAATAAATTAATGTAGAGCTCGATCCAATCTAGTAAAATAACTAAACTAATATAATCATGATTCACGAGGTCTAATAATTTTATCATGAGTTTTGCTACATGTACACCTTAAATCATATACCATACATACACTTCGTATTTATATAAATAAAGTTTGTGTTTTAACACATGTAATGTTTGTACACTTAATTAAGTATAGTTGAGAGTATCATTTACAAATTTGTAATGTTTGTGCACTCGTGATAATAAAGTTTGTGTATTATTAATGGTGTATGTATGGGTGTATGAAATTGGGTGTACATATAGCATTTTTATTTTATCATTGTCATCATTAATTTTATAGCATTCCTTTGTTCCAAAACCCATTCCATTATTTCTGGACATGATAGAAGACAATTTTCACGTGCCAAGTTAAGATAGTAGCTAAGGACAAACCAATCCATCCGCTATATATACACAAGAGGTAAGCCCTAAACTTGTCATCCCAAAACACATATCCATTGTTTCCACTTAATAATCATACCATGGCTATCTCCACCTCAAATATCCTTCCGCTTCTTGCCTTCATAACCGCCTCCCTTGTGCTACTCCACGGGGCGAACTCACAATCCGTCAGTTTTAACTTCCCCGACTTTAGCCAAACTGGAGGGCAGCTGATCATGCAAGGCGACGCCAGCATTAATACGAACGCCGGTGTGTTACAGCTCACCAGGGTGGACAGCAGCGGAAACCCACTAAGTGGCAGGGTTGGGCGAGTCTTATACAATACCCCCGTCACGCTCCGAAGTAGCA
>QANU01025917.1:362636-395884 GCA_003254905.1 Nissolia schottii | reverse complement strand
CTATATAGTGACACCTCATTGTAACCAGTAGACACGCACAACTCTCATAATATAATTGTTATTTCTCTGTTATCTATCTTTCTCCTATATTTTTTGGTGTCCCTTTGCCCGATTATTCAAGATGTTTAACACGGTATCAGAGTTATGATTCCCACCTTAGACCCACATTCCCGCTTCCGCCAATTTTCCCCTTAACCGCCTCCACATAATCTTGATGTTGACTTAATCTGCCTCTGTATAGTCTCGATTGTTGCATATTGTTGTTGCCTTTGTTAGTTCCGCCTAGCTCTCGATGTTGTCTTTGTTGGTTCCGCCCAACTCATGATGTTGCCTCCGTTGTTGCCTTTGCTGGTTATGCCCAGCACTGTTGACTTTGCTGGTTCCGCCCAGCCACAGTTGCCGTTTTGTTGGTTCCGCCACACTCAACCCCGAGCTTAGCTTGAGGGAGGGTGTTATAAATAAATTAGTACATTTAGTATATCTGTGTTTGATTTTGATTTATTCATAACAAATTTAGGTTGATTTAATTTGATTCTATCATTTAAGTTATAATTGTATTATTGGCCTATATATGGGCACCTCATTGTAACCATTAGACACGCACAACTATCATAATACAATTGTTATTTCTCTGTTATCTATCTTTCTCCTATATTTTTTGGTGTCCCTTTGCCCGTTTATTCAAGATGTTCAACTTTGAATCATATTTACTATCTATACTTGTGAAAATCAAACTTGTAGGAATTGATGATGACAGCCATAGATAATCCATCAAATGCAGTTGAATGGGCACTTGCAGAAATGATTAATCAACCTCAGCTGCTTCAAAAGGCTATTGAAGAACTGGACAATGTGGTAGGGAAGCATAGGCTGGTTGAGGAATCAGATATTCCGAAGCTCAGATTTGTAAAGGCTTGTGCAAGAGAAGCTTTTCGTCTCCATCCTATTGTGCCTTTTAATGTCCCTCATATCTCTATGAATGACACAATAGTTGGCAATTACATGATTCCAAAAGGTAGCCATGTGTTGCTAAGTAGAAAAGGGCTTGGCAGAAACCCAAAAGTGTGGAATGAACCACTCAAGTTCAAACCAGAACGCCACTTAGAGAATGACAAGTGTGATGTAGTCTTAACTGAGCCAGATTTGAGGTTCATATCATTTAGCACAGGAAGGCGAGGCTGTCCCGGAGTGACGCTAGGGACCACAATGACTGTGATGCTATTAGCCAGGTTGCTCCATCTCTTTACTTGGAGTGCGCCTCCTAATATGTCAAGCATCAACCTTGTTGAGTCCGATGATGAAATGTTTCTTGCTGAGCCACTTGTGGCAATTGCGAAGCCAAGATTAGCCACCGAGTTATATCGATAAATTAAGTCAAGAACTACCAAAGTATCCTCATGTTATAAATAAAGCCTCAGGAGTTCAAAAACTGCATTTGAATTTGAATGTTTGTAAGGTTTACAAATTTGGTGTACTGTAAACTTTATCGACAAATTTGGTTATGAATGATATACATTAGCATACCATGCAAATAAGTCAGTGAAGGCATGGGATCCGATTGGCATAACTTGAAATTTGTCAAGATGCTATGGGAGGTGATTGGTAAAGACTTTATAAGTTGTGTGTGACAGTTCTTTTCCTCTATATATGAGCTTCCAAGAAGGGAGTATAACATGATCAGGGTGTCTCTTGCTTCAAAATTATGTAGGCGGAAACTGAGTGTGTTTTAAAAGGAAATACAAGAATTTTATAAGGGTATTAAAGTAAAATTCAAAGAAATGTGAAAAGATAAACATTAAGGACGAGCCATCTAAGAAAAAATCAGGTTAGTCAATCCTTCTTAGCCAATCTTGGTAATATAAGTCAGGGGTAATAGTCGTTCTTGTGGACTCACATAGAGGTACATACGAAACCAAAGAAGAGAAGCAACCCTATGAGGTCAAACCATAAGTGTCGACCAAATAATGAAGAATGGAGGTGACCCTATGAGGTCAAACCATAAGTGTCGACCAAATAGTGGAGAATAGCTAGAGGCGATCATGTGAGTTCGAACCATAGTCAAGTGGCGACCAAGTGGTAAGTAAT
The DNA here is from genome assembly GCA_003254905.1 of Nissolia schottii. Lineage (NCBI taxonomy): Eukaryota > Viridiplantae > Streptophyta > Magnoliopsida > Fabales > Fabaceae > Nissolia > Nissolia schottii. The sequence continues at coordinate 393,799 of QANU01025917.1, read as the reverse complement.
CTAAAAAGTGGACGAATAGCGTGAGGTTCATAGAAAGAAGGTCGCTCAGATAAAGAAAAACCTAGGAAGAAGCGATTCTCTTTGAAACTTGAATGATATTTAGAAACAAAGAGAGTGATAATGACCATTTGTGTTTTCAAATACAAGGGTGTGAGAAAGTATAATTGCTGGCGCTTCTATTTGAAATTGAAAATTGAAAGCAAGCAATTTATTTAAAACCAACACGTATTTGAGGAGTTAACGTCAGATAGTGCACAACAGTTACAAAGGACATGTAACACACTTCAAAGGAGCAGTTAGCGAATTGTCTGCAAAGTGGAACAAAGTGGAGACTCTGAAGCAAATGCCAACCGTTCAGTCAACACGTGACGGACATGCATGAAGATCACAATGCCTATAAATAGGACGGCAAAGGATAGATTAAGATTCAGAAAATACTTATAAAATTTCTCACACACTCACCTAAGTCCCAGCAACGTAAAAGTCTTGAGAAAAATCAAATCATTTACTTGTTTTTCTATCTTTTAGTTTTCTAGGATTAGAATTAAAATTTTGCGCGTTCTCATTACAAAGTTTTTAATTCACATTTATGATAAACAGTCCATAATTCTTTAGATCAAAATTCCGATAAAATAACGACAGGATTTTTTTTACTTTAATATTGCTTTGGAATGTTTATTTATCCAAAATATGGGTAGTGTAATTAATTTACGTATGTGTGGTTTTTGGGGCTGAACCACTTAAGTACAAACCAGAACGTCACTTAGAGAGCGATGTGTGTGATGTAGTCTTAACACAGCCAGATTTGAGATTCATATCATTTAGCACAGGAAGGCGAGGTTGTCCTGGAATAATGCTGGGGACCACAATGACAATCATGTTATTAGCTAGGTTGCTCCATGGCTTCACTTGGAGTGCACCTCCTGATAAATTAAGCATCAACCTTGCCGAGTCCAATGATGATATGCTTCTTGGTGAATCACTTGTCACAATTGCAAAGCCAAGATTACCAGCAGAGTTGTATCAATCAAGGTTGTCAAACTCGAGAGTTTAAGTAAACTCATGGAGTCTCAGCAAACTCGAATGGTAAGTTGAACTAACAGTTGTACATAATATGCATTTAATTTAATTTCATGTACATTTCAATTAGTTAGAAAGGCTTGTATATAAAGACTCTCAAGTAGATCAATGTGATTAAGTGATTCATTTTCATATTCAAGTTCTCTCATTTTCTGTTCAGTTCTGATTGCTTCAGTTCTGTTTTCTTTCATTGCTGAACTATGCACCATACTTTTAACAGACCCATATCTTAAATCAGTGATATTCAAGATTGTACATGATGACTAAATTAATCATGTAAATGTTTCACATAAAAAGGATGTCTTTGTTTCACACAGTAGGCAACAGCAACACAAGCGTGGGCTCTGACCCACAGCTTTATGAGCCACTCATTCATATATGCCTTCATCTACAAGTCCAAAGTCAGCTTCAAGGGAAACAAACAACTAGAGGCCTAGAGCTATTGGACTCATGCCTTCACCTATGCTTTTTACTGTCAATGAATGAAACTTAAATAAAACGTGAAAGTAATGAAATTTGTTTACCAATGTTAACGAGTAGCATTACCCAAAAAAAAAAAAACAAAAGTGAGTATGGTGGAGTGGAGTATAACCTTTTTGTCTTTGTGAACATCATCACCTATGACCCTGAAGTCATTGTAAACTTGTTGATGACAATGCTCTGAAAATTGGATTAATTAAGGTGACTCTAAGTCTAAAAAATATAATTTAAAATTATATTAATTTAAAAATTGTCAAATAATCATAATAGTGTTGACAATTATACTTAACGGATTCCCAAATCATCCAAACCGACAATAATATGCCCTCTTGCAACTCCAGCAGTGTCAAGTACAAATCATCATGTAACTTGGGGCATACACCCCTCATCAATGCTCTCAATTCTCAACTAAAAAATGGCTAACATGCAATGTAATACCCCATTTTTCGCTAAATGTAAATACTGTGTTCTCTGCCAATGTTATTAAGGATATTCTTGAACCATAAAATAATAATTTATTAATTAAATAATCATATTCTTGAAACCATATATTTAGAGTGAAATCACGCTTGCCATCTCTAAATCATGAGTGGGGTAATTCTGCTTGGGCTTCTTGAGCTGCTTGGTTGGGTAGGCAATAACTCGACCATGATACATAAGAACGCACCCAAGATCAACCTTCATAGAAAATAGAGAGCCCACCCACTCCTGAAGGTAACACAACCACTGGTGTTGAGGTCAACCTTTCTTTCAACTTCTAGAAAATGTCCTCGTATCTCGTCGACCACTGGAAAATGTCAACGAGATGGTACTATAGAGAGCTATAGGCTTTAAATAGGTATTCAAGGTTAAGTTCAATGAAGATGGTACTATAGAGAGGCACAAGGCTCGATTAGTGGCTAAAGGGTTCACTCAAACAGTAGGCATTGATTATATAGAAACATTTAGTCCAGTTGTTAAAATGACAACTCTCCGAGTCCTTCTTGCTATCACAGCAGCTAGAGGTTGGTAACTAGACCAACTTGATGTTAACACAACATTTCTTCATGGAGATCTTAATGAAGTGTATATGAAAGTGCCTCCTGGATTGGCTATTGATAACCCCAAATTAGTGTGCAAACTGCAGAAATATTTATATGGACTTAAACAAGAATCAAGGCAATAGAATACCAAGCTAGTCTTTGTCCTTGCTCAATCTGGTTTCCTCCACTCTAAGTCTGACTACTCACTCTTTACCAAACACACTTCATAGGGATTTACAACCATATTAGTCTATGTTGATGACATTGTTTTAGCTGGAAATGATTTGAAAGAAATACAAGAAGCGAAACTATTCCTTGATAACCTTTTCAAGATCAAAGATTTAGGCAACCTTAAGTTTTTCCTTGGCATGGAGGTTGCATGATCAGCCAAAGGTATTGCACTCGACTACAAACCAGCTACTACACCCATGGATTATCACTCTAAGCTTGCCAAAAATTCAGAGGCCTCTTTTCCTAATGTTGCTGAAAATCGAAGGCTTATTGGTTAGCTTCTTTATCTCACACGCACCAAGCTTGATATCAGCTATGCTGTGGGAAGGTTGAGCCAATTCCGTGATTATCCTACTCAAGAACATCTCACTCATGCTTACACAGTTCTATGATACATCAGAGGCTCACCCACCACTGGTATTTTTTTCTTAACAAGCTCCAATTTAGTACTCCATGGTTATGCAGATGCGAATTAGGGAGCTTGCCTTGATTCTAGGAGATCAATTTCAGTTTTCTGTTGTTTCCTGGGTTCATCTATGGTCTCTTGGAAAAGTAAAAAATGCAAACAATTGTAGCTCGGTCCTCAACTGAAGCTAAATATCGTGCACTAGCTTAAGCCACATGTGAGATTCAGTGGTTATTGTTTTTGTTGGCAGAGTTTGATATTCCTGCACCTGCACTTGTGCTTCTCTATTGTGATAATCAATCCGCTATTCATATTGATGTCAATCTGGTGTTCCATGAGCAAACAAAGCATATAGAGATAGATTGTTATGTGGTTCACGATAAAGTACAAGCCAAAGTCATCAAACTTGTATCTGTTGCCTCTGCACAACAGCTTGCAGATATTTGGACAAAGCTTCTTGCCCCAGATCCATTTCATCGTTTATTCTCCAAGCTGGGTATTATCAATTTCAATCACACCTCAACTTGTAGGGGGTGTTAGATATGAAGCTTGGAAGAGGAAAGGATGATAAGCTGAAGCTTGAAGAACAGCTCAAAGAAGAAGGAAAGCCGCTGAAGCTTGTGGCACAAGAAAACCAATTGAGTTGCAACACAAGTCATTAGTTAGTTAAGAGTAGTTAAAGTTAGTTAGTTAGTTAAACTAACAGCTGTCCATAATTGTATTTAAGATGCATTTAAGTTAGTTTCATGTACATTTCAATTAGTTAGAAAGGCTTGTATATAAAGACTCTCAGGTAGATCAATGTGATTAAGTGATTCATTTTCATATTCAAGTTCTCTCATTTTCTCTTCAGTTCTGTTTTCTTTCATTGCTGAACTATGCACCATACTTTTAACAGATCCATATCTTAAATCAGTGATATTCAAGATTGTACATGATGACTAAATTAATCATGTAAATGTTTCACATAAAAAGGATGTGTTTGTTTCACACAGTAGGCAACAGCAACCCAAGCGTGGGCTCTGACCCACAGAATTATGAGCCACTCATTCAAATATGCCTTTATCTACAAGTCCAAAGTCAGCTTCAAGGGAACCAAACAAACTAGAGGCCTAGAGCTATTGGACCTATGCCTTCACCTATGCTTTTTATTGTCAATGAATGAAACTTATACTCTAAAATAAAACGTGAAAGTAATGAAATTTGTTTACCAATACATTAACGAGTAGCTAGGGCTCTCAAAATGGATCTGATCCGTTTACCCGGTTAAATAGACGGACTTTACATGCAAAAAACAGGCCCGCGAAAATTTGAAAACAAATTGGACTGACCCGTTTAAGCCTGACCCGTTTAGGCCCAGCCCATTTGGCTCGCGGATCGGCCCATGAGCCCGTGAATTTTTTTATTTTTTAAATATATTTTTATTTTTTTATTTTTAAAAAAATAAACGGGCTAACAGACCCATTTAAGTCCGCGGACCCACCATAAACGAGCCAGACTCTAAAAATATGCATATTTTTTGCGCGGGCCTAAACGGGGCGGGCCCGCCCGTCTTGACAGCCATACAAGTAGCATTACCCAAAAAAAAAAAGTGAGTGTGGTGGAGTGGAACATAACCTTTTTGTCTTTATAAACACCATCGCCTGTGACCCTGAAGTCATTGTAAACTTGTGGATGACAATACTCTGAAAATTGGATTAATTAAGGTGACTCTTAGTCTAAAAAAATATAATTTAGAATTATATTAATTTAAAAATTGTCAAATAATCATAATAGTGTTCACAATTATACTTAACGGGTTCCCAAATCATCCAAACCGAGAATAATAAGCCCTCTTCCAACTCCAGCAGTGTCAAACTTCCTCCTTATAGACGCCCAATATCTTTCTTTGTAAATTGGGGTATCTCTTCCCCCACTTTTTACCTTTATTATCACTCGTCTTTTTCATTGTTGGATCCTTCTCCATCTTTGAAGAATTGTTATAAGTTGTTGCGAAGTTTGAAGCACGGTTTAGGACTGTCACTTGAGATAAGTTGGGGTAGCATTGATAAATGAAATCTTCATGGTCATGTTCACCGTTCTCAGCGTCCTCTTGGCTGATGCTATTTCAGTCTTTGCTAGTAAGACGCTTTGAGAGTGTGATATTTTTGTAGGGTGTCATTTTGTAATTGGCTTCTTGTGTCCTTTATCACTAATTCACCTATCTTAAGAATACCAATGAAATTGAACATAATGGTGATCAAAATGAAACATAATCATACAATAAAATATTTGTCAGCTATCATCTCAATGGAAAAGCAATGATACATGTGTAATTCGCTATATTGACAATTATGAAAGATAAAAATTTTATAGAACTTAACAAACGAGGTAGTCTTCATGACAGATTCAACATATGATATTATTGCATCTCATGTACATTTCTTTTCTTTATTATAAATTATACAATATATTTCCATTCTTCTTGTTCTTTTTTTTTCTATTTTTTTTTCTTCATGATTTTTTTTTCCTTCTTCTTTTTTTTCTTTTCTTTTTTTTTTCCTTTCTTCTTTTTTTTGCTCTTCCCTTTTTTTCTGTATGATTCTTACCAGCACTATAAAAAGAAATTGTGGGAATTTCTATTCCTTACACATGGTGATTCTAGAGATTGAATACTATAAGAAATTGATTAAACAATTCAATACCAAGTTCATAGCACATGACATCATTTTCTAGCAACATTAGAATAGCTCTTTGGTATCAAAAACTCACATGATAATAACTCACTCCGATGTTTTTCACTCAAACTCACTAACATCTAAAAGGTTCAACACTCGCACAATATAGAGGAAGAAAATTTCTCAACAAAAGATTTTTCATTCATAAACTCGTATGCACCATAACTAGGATGCATAGACATTTTTATACATAACTCACTTGAACTCATATGCTTCATGGCACATAGCTATAGCCTTTATATAGGTATTCTATAACCTTATAGGATAACATATGTGTTGTGTACAAATAATCTAGATAAACCTTATCACTTATAGTTGATAAACCCTAACAACTTATCTAAGCATGGGTTGAAATGATTATCTAAGTATGGGTTGTAAATATTCTCTAGGTGCCACAATGTTTGACTCAATCTTTGACCAAGAATTGATCGAGCTTGAGTTAACAAATATCTAACATTGTCTCCTTTAAATCAAGCTTGTATAATCAATCATTCCAAGCATCTTCTTCAACTTGTAAACCAACTCAATATTCAAAGGCTTCGTAAAAATATCTGCAACTTGCTCTTCAGTGGGACATTAATCAATCACCACTTCTTTTTTAGTTATCAATTCTCTTATTTTGTGGAATCGAATATCTATATGCTTGGATCTCCAATGAAACACTGGATTCTTGCAAAATGCAATAGTCAACTTGTTATCATAGAATATTGTTGTTGGAGAGTTTTGCTTCAGATTTAATTCATCAAGAATTCTTCTTAGTCATATCGCCTGTGTAGCACAACTAGATGCTATATATTCTGCTTATGTTGTAGAAAGTGCAACAACTAGTTATTTCTTGGATGACCATGATATTGCACCTAATCCAAGATAGAACACATACCTTAAATTTTTTCCGTTATAGTTTTGTCTCCTACCCAATCACTATATGCGTATCCAACAAGCTTTACGTTATCAGTAGTTTCATAATAAATTTCATCATTCAGGGTACCTTTAATATATCGAAAAATCCTTTTAGCTACTTGCAGATGACAGGTGTGTGGCTCCTACATAAATCTACTAAGTAATCCAACTCCAAAAACTATGTCTGGCCTGACTGCTGTTAAATATCTCAGGCTTCTTATTACGGTTTTGTAGTAAGTGGGACCAACTGCTCTTCCTTTATCTTCTCTGATCAATTTGAACTTTTCTTCTACTAGAGTGGAAACTGGCATTGAATTCTCCATCTGAAATCTCTTCAAAATATCGCTGGCATATTCTTTTGACAAATAAAAATTCCATCATTTTTTGGATCGACCTCAATGCCAAGAAAATAAGACATCAGACATAAATTTGTCATTTCAAAGTGCTTCTCTATAGCCTCCCTGAATTCTATAATCATCTTCATATTGTTGCCAGTGAAAATCAAATCATCAACATAGAGACACATGATCAGAATATCATCAAGCTCAATTGATTTGATATAAAGCGTGTGCTCAAATGGACATCTTCGAAAACTATTCTTAACAAAGTAAGAATCAATTTTCTTGTGCCATGCTCTCGGTGCCTATTTCAGACCATATAATGCTTTCTTTAACTTGTAGACTTTATCTTCACCTCCAGAGGCTTCATAACCTGTAGGTTGCTCAACTTACACTTCTGCTTCTAAAGTGTCATTTAGAAATGTAGACTTAACATCCATCTAATATATCTTCCATTTATTTTGAGTGGAAGGGGAGATAATCATACGAATAGTGTCTAATCTTGAAACAGGAGAAAATACCCCAAAATAATCAATACTTGGTTTTTGTCTGTAACCCTTTGCAACTAACCTGACTTTGAAATGATCAATTTCACCATTGGGTTTATATTTTGTCTTATAAACCCACTTCGCTCCAATTGGCTTCTTGTCTACTGGCAAGTCAGACAATTCCCATGTATTATTCTTCTCAATTGCATGAATTTCTTCATCCATTGCTTTTCTCCAATTCTTATAATTAACTAGAGGCCTCTTCAAAAGTAATTGGCTCACAATCTGCAAATAGAGCAAAGTTGATAATCTCTTCATCAGAAAGATCATTGTCATTACTGACATCATAATCTTCCAATCTGGCTAGTAGTCTTCTGTTCCTCTGAGGTCTGCTTGAAGATTCTGGTTGTGATAATGTGTCTTCTTGTCCATCTTCTTCTAAATAACATTCTGGAATCACCTCAGGCTTCTTTTGAGCTTGAGAAGACCAGTCCCACATTCCTTTTTCACCAAACGTCGCGTCTCGACTAATAATCACCTTCTTTATCTCTAGATTGCACAATTTGTATGCCTTTGAATTTGAACTATAGCCAATGAAGAAGCACTTTTCACCTTTATCATCCAACTTCTTTCTTAATTGGTATGGTACATGGGTGCAAACAATACACCAAAAAACTCTAAGATGGTGGATTGATGGTCTCCTTCCGCTCCAAGCTTCCTCCGATGTCTTATCACAAACAGTTCTTGATGGACACCTCTTCAAGATACAAATAGTAGTAGCAACTGCTTCTGCCCAAAATTCTTTAGGCATCTGTTTAAATTTCAGCATACATCTAACCATAACCATGATGGTCTTATTCTTTCTTTCTGCAACTCCGTTTTGCTGGGGAGTGTATCTGCTAATCATTTGATGTGATATTTCATGCTGCTAGAAGAAGTCTACACAAGCAAGATACTCTACTCCTCTATCTGTTCTTGTTTCTCTACAAATGTCTTGAATGATTTGAATGCATCACAACCCTCTGATTTCTTCTTCAAGAAATAAATTCATGTATTTCTAATAAGATCATCAATAAAAGTGATGAAATATTTGCTACCACCATGAGTTGGTATGTCGACCATGCACAGATATGAGTGCATAATCTCTAATAGTTCCCTTGCTCTCCTGGATTTTCCAACTGGAAATGATTTTATGTTCTTCTTTCCTAATTGGCAAGTCTCACAAGCACAATTAGGAATTTCACCTATTGGAAATCCAGAAATGAGCTCTTTTTAGATAGATAATTCAGTCCAAAAAAGCAAAAGTGTCTAAAACGCATATGCCATAGCCAGTTATCAGCAAGAATGACAGAACTTGTGCAAGAAAACTTATCACGTTGAATTTTTAATGGGAAGAGTCGATTCTTAGTCATTTGTACCTTTGCAACAAGCCTCCCATTCTTGTTGATCAGTGTGCAATATCCTTAATGAATCTACATGTTGTAACCTTTCCTTGACAGTTGTCTCATGCTCAATAAATTCTGATGTAGACCTGAAACAAAAAATACTTCAAAAATAAAATTGTGACATCCATCTTTCAACTTGATTTCTATCCGACCTTTTCTGAAAATAGGAATGTCTGTATCGTTGTCAAACTTCATTAATGACTTTATTAATTCATCTAGTGAAGAGAATAGCTCCTTTTTCCTACACATATGGTTACCACAACCAATATCTAAGAACCATGTATTTTCATCTTCAACACACAAACTACTTGTCAAAATAAACTTTATGGATTATAATTTTCATCAAAATTTTGATACTGATTTTCAGCGACATTTACTTGAGTGTTGGAATTTTGGTTCATCAGTCTGACTTTGCAGTCTGTTACTTTGTGTCCATACTTAATTTTCATAGTTGTAGCAGTCAAAATTGTTCTCTCTTGGTAGTGGTTGCCTCATCCTCTTCCTCGATTAGCAGGCCAAAATTGTATCCACCTCTTCCTTGGTTTGGTGGTCTAAAATTAGAATATATCATGTCTTGGAAACTTTCGCGGTACAAATTACAAAGATCTCTACATTATAAACCCTAAACCCTAAAACCCACTTAACAAGGCTTAACCTATACAACCTCCCAAAAGGATTACAAGTAAAACGCAAAATACAAGAATCAAGACATCTTGGACTTTGTCATTATTACTCCCAAAGCTGGAACCTAGGTAGCATGTGGTATTTATTCTATGAGGTATTTAAAAAAACCACCTTTAAAGATATCATGGGCACAACCCAAATTCTCCAAGCCATGACCCAAGTAATTCCCGTTAAGTCCCTTCTGCATGACCCAAAGAGTTATGACAAAGATGTCATCCTTACATTCTTTGCCCCTTTGGGTGAACAAGTGGGCCACAACTTACCTCTAATCTTGCTAATGATGATTAATCATCCATAATTCTTTGTTCAATTGGCTTATAATGTTTGGTATGGAATCATACGCCCCTTGCATGTAGAAAATGCTTCTAAGTATTTTTCGGGTGCATAATCTTTCTGGTGCGTCTTCCCTCAAGCTTGTTTCAGCGTCTTCTTACCACTACTTCGTGATGTTCAATGTGCTACAAACAATTGTTGCAATAAGATGAGCATGATACTTTTATACTGAATAATACTGAAATTAAACGAAACTAACTTCCCCGGTTATGAGGACTAGTTTCTGGTGAGATGGTTATTGGTTGTTCGGACGTTCGCCTGATGCTGCGACATGGGCTTCTTGAACATATAAAATGGTTGTGGCTTGTCATTTTTTTCTTATTTCCTTTTTTTGTTTAAGCCCCTTGCACATGTAAAATGCTTCAAGCATTTTTTGGGGGCCATAATTTTCTCATGTTTGATCTTCTCATGTTGCTATTCTCCTAAGTATTACTTTTCAAGACAATTCAGAATTTTGGACTGCTTTAGTTGTGCTTGTTTGTTGATTGAGGAGATGAAGCTCCACTAAGCCCCCTTGCTTCTTGGTCTTATATTTGTTACCTTGTTGGAAATGAGTTGTACTTCCCTGATGAACGCCCTTTGAACTTGTTATTGAATTGGATTACTACATCTACTTGAAAGAACATGCTGCTTTTCTTTCCCCATGTTCCGTTTGGTCATGTGTACATTTAGACTCACCAAGGGTCTTGTAACTTGCCCATGTGTGTTTGTGCATCTTGAAATCTTCATGTGCACCTTGATTGTGCATTCCATATTTTCTCTTGTATTTTCAAATCATGATTTCATTTCATGCTTTCCTTTTCTTTGACCATTCTACAATTTCTACTTGCTTCAAGGATGATTATTGAAGAGAATTTCTTGTGTATGGCATATTAGATGTGTATGCATATGTTTGATGCCTATGTATGTTTGATGTGTTTGCATGTCATGTCTATTGTGTATGCCTAAATGTTTGATGCCATGTAGGAGCATGCATGCTCCTCTTATATTCTTTGTCCATACATGTTATTACTTTGTTGGATCATCTTTTTGTTGGTAAGAAGGCCCTTGAGGCGAGTTGAGCTTTATGCACTTATTTTGAACTGTGTAAGATTATTTTGTTTTGTGAATGTTGCTACTTTTGTATTGGATAAATGAAGACTGTTATGAAAATTATTCTATCTGTTTTACCGGATTTTTGGTCGATAGGATGACCAAAATCACAGTTTAGCTTATCAATCTCAATTCGGAGAACGGAAGCGATTCCTCTTATGAATTCTCACGTAGTGAAAAAGAGAGAATTAAAATAAACAACTTTAATAGTATTGCAATGTAGAAGTGCAAGTACATAGGCCGGAAATACATAAATTGCAAGTAAATTACAAAAATAAAAGAAGAACTAAGTGAAGAATAGTGAGAAGAGAAATAGAAGAGGAGGAGAATTTACATATGGGGAAGAAGAAGAAGTGGGAATTGAATGTTTGACGTTCTCCGGTGTACGTTGGTGTCGCGATGATGAGAGTATGCGTGGAGTACTTGTCAAGTTAATCCAATCCCCTTAATTCTAATTCTACTAGTCTTATTTATGGAAAAGTCCTAAATGCCTTGGGCGGTTATTTGCTACAGATAACTTCATAATTGTGTGTAACCTCTTGGTCGGTTTATTTCTATGCATAACTCTTGTAAACGCTTGGAACCTCTTGGGCGGTTTATTTCTATGCATAACTCGTGTAACCGCTTTAAACCTCTTGTAGCTTCTCTGCAACTGCTCTTCTGCATCTTGGTTGAATTTAATCATTGTCGACCATCACTACTTCTTGGTCGACCCTGCATGTACATATAGTGAATCCATACATAACAATGTACTACCACTTTGGGTTGTATATCACAATTTATTATCAGTCACCTCAAGATCATTAATGGGTTGCCTTTATGACTTGGTTGTCGGTCGCCATATGACCATTATTGGGTCGCATATAGCAAATTGCGACCTAAGGACCCTTTTTTTAACTTAACAATTTTTTTGGTATAGCAATTACATGTTAAGCTTCCTTGTGTTTCTTGATAGTTGTACTTGCGGTGTTGTGGTGCCTTGTTGTACTGTTCTTGCTCTGTCTTGCCCTATGTTGTGATTATGGCTACCTCTAAGAATTATCACTGCTTATGTTGTTGTTTCTGCACTTGTTGCATATTGTATCTTTCTACTCCTTAATATCTTAGCTATGATGTAAGACGCCCTATTGTTGGCTGCTTGTTACATCTCTGAATTTTTCTGACTCGATATGCTCTTGTACTATCTCATTTGGTTTCATCAAAATACAATTACAAAACCCAACTCCCTAATCTAATGTTACTCATAACAGCAGCACACTCAAATCAATGGGAACAGGGGAATCTATATCGGCTTGTTTGTTATTACAGTGTTCTTTTAATAATATTCATCACATTTTTACGCTCAATAGATTTCAAAATCTCTCTTTAATTCTTTTTTATGCAACTTCACAGTCTCCTTTTGATTTTCTCTTTGGCGTAAATGAGACCTAGAAAGGAGTTGTAAAGTGAGCTAAACATAAAATTGTGATGAGCATACTTAAAAAAATATTTTTATAATAAATGACGTCTATTTTTGTTATTATTATGAGAAATCAAGTTACATCTAAAGAAGTAAGTGTAATTTTTCAAATTAGATGGGAGACCTATGCAATGTTACTTAACCGCAAAGAAAGTCATTTAATTTAACTTTAAGTAATTATGCATTAGATTTCTCGAGTTGAACCTCGTTAGAAAGAGCAAAGAGATAGCGAAGAAATGGGCGAGAGCCCACACGCTTTGGTTGCACTAAACGACTAAACAAAGCAGGGGAATTGTGGTTTGACGAGTTAGTCATTATTATTCCAATCAGAGAACACTACTTCGTGTGAGAAAAAATAACACGCTTTCTCAAAGGTTCTGTCTTTTTGTTTTTACCATGTTCCTCTTCCATGGCATCGCAAAATAAATATACTAAAAATAAGCATTCATTAGAAATGCTTTCAACAACAAAATTTTGCATCATTTGCTAATTACCAGCTCAATATGAATCAATTATCAATTAATGTTTCACAAACTAGAAAGCCGCGTTAGCGTTACGATGCCATCAATCCACGGTTCACGGTTGTATATACATTGATATTAAATAATGCTTTTTTACATGTTTTGAACGTTTCAACATGATTGAGTTGACAAAACTTTCGCATGCAGGTTACAGGGTGTCATGTATCTAATGTTGTCTGCATTTACCAAGCAAAATAAATGAATCTAACTTAAACCCCTAATTTCGATCTTTCATATGAAACATCCATTTAATCCTACATAAATTTTGCTCTTGGATGATAAGTTGCTGACATTAAAATAGTCCAATTACTACTGGTTAATATCACTCCGTGACCAAATTAAATTATCATTTAAGAATCAATAAGATGTACCAACAAGAATGTTGACGTAGTGATAGAGGCATATTACGCTTCTAAGAAACAATCTATGGTTGAAGGGATTGGTCTTCTTCCCTAATCATTCTTTGATGGAATGTTAAAATTGATGTCAAAATTTGAAGTTATAAGATTTACTTATGGATACAAAAAATTCATTCTGTATTCAACTGTTGTCAACTTACTAATAAGGATGTTGGCATAGTGAGAGATGCACACTACGGCTCCAAGAAGAGGACATCAGTTCAATTCTTAAAATTAACACCCGTTCAAACCTGACTTGATAATAATAGGATGAAGATACCTTGGCAGCGGGGAAAAAATATTGATGTAGGTCAAAATATCAGGTCTTCAAAAAGTGTTTACTTGACTCTTAATCTAATTAAATAGTGACTTATGTGTGTTGCATATCCACATAGACAATTCTTATCTTAATTTCCGACCGGCCTTGTAAACTTTGGCCACATATGATCGTCTGTATTTCCAATGCCACCGAACAAGCCTGCCAAAATATATCTTATTTCATGTCACCCTTCCCTTAAATATTTATACCAAAACAGCCTCAAATCAAAAAAAGAACCATCTCAATTTCCCTCATCATCATCATCATAATTACTATACTCTAATGGGTGATCACATAATTATGAAGAAGGGTGAGCAGGGAATTAGGCCAAGACTAGAACTTGAAGAATTGTACCGAGGAATCCCAGATGAGTCAGTTAACCTCACATTTCAGGACCTAGCCAATGTTGAAAATCATGCATTAGAACAAAGAACTGAACCAATTTCTCATATGTCAAAACTACCTAGCCTTGACTTCAGCAAAGGCTTGCAGGCCACAATTAACAATCAAAGCCATGATCACAATCGCCACCATCAGGATTTTAGCCATCATGGTGGTGGTGGTGATCATGACTCATCATCGTGGGGCCATTTTGGCCTTCACAGCATCGAGGATGGTAGAGGGCAGGATCATTTTAGCTATGCAAGTGAGTATAGCATGAGTGCTGTGAGTGTGGCTTCAGGGAAAGGTGGTGCTGGTGGAATTAGGAGAAGGAGGCCTGGGATTCCTCACTCTAAGATTTGCACCATTTGCAGTAACTATATCTTTCTTTTCAAGACTAGATGCCTGGTATGTCTCTTTGCATATTATTATAATAGAATTGATTGAATCAAAATTGATCTGTGTTTGATAGTTTTTTTTAAAAGTGGTTTTGACATAAAGTAATAAATTTTCGCTTGTTCTAGAATTAACTCTAAGTGTTACAATTGATTTTGAGAATCAATTTTAACTAAAATTAGCCAAAGATAATGAATTCTCAAAATCAATTCACCAAGTTTTAAAACACATGCTAAGTTGATCTTAATTCACTATTGTGACAAGAAAATGGACTGCGCTTTTTCATCACTTTGATTTAAATATTGAAGGGAAATGTTATTGATGCATTATACATTAAAAGAATTTGTACAAAAACATTAGATAGTCCAAATATTTGTTAGAATATAAGAGTTAGAATTATAAGATATAATCGGTGACCATTAGATAATGAAGTGGCTCTACCATTACTGTTCATCCGATTTTAGTTACATTCTTTTGTCTTTCTAACCTTGCTCAATTTTGTAATACTTGCATTTTTATTCAATCTTTCTGTGTATAAGAAGGGACTTGAATGATTGACTAAGTAAATTCAGCTATATAGTTCACAATTGTCTTAGATATTAATGATTCTGTGGCCTGCAGGTATGTGGCAGGGTTTATTGCAGGCAGTGTGTTGAAATAGGCATGGGAGAGATGATAGAAGGAAGAAAGTGTGTTGAGTGCCTTGGATTGAGATTCAGCCAAAGGTAATTAACGATTTCCTCATCCCATGTTCTTAATTACTTAAGCCTCTAATAACGTTAATTTTGAAAAGGACTAAAAACTTATTGAATTTTATTGTAATGTGTTAACTTATGATCCATGATGGGTTTAGAGTAACAATCTGGTGACAATCATTTTGGATAATTTTAAAATAGCCACACGAGGATGTAGAATCCATTGTGGGTCTCGCCCTGATAGACCATACGCCTTTATGAATGTGATTGACACAGTTATTGCAAATAATTGTTATCCGATCATTTTTTTTATCTAAAATATAAGATATGCAGATTATAAACCTAGGACAGATTTGGTTAATATAATATATGTTTTCTACATTATTATTATTATTATTATTAAAGTAATGCTTGGGAGTGTTAACTTATGGTCTACTTATTATCCTAACCATTTTTAATCATACACTTGTCAAAATTTCATTGATTTTGAAAAGTGTATGATTGAAGATAGTTAGGAGGATAAATAGGCAAAATGTTAGGACTTAATTAAACATTAGTGTTATTATTATGAGCCGGCATTTGAGTTTTTTGTTTGCAGTCCCTTTGTCCTCGTAACAAAGAAATCATACGTCTACACCAAACCATACACATAGAACAAGCAGAATAATGTAATATACTAATTACGCAACTTGTCCTATTAAGTTATATCTGAGTTTAACTTTGCATATGGCATTATTTATCCAACATGTTCTAACCCGGGATCAAGCGAAGTTCTTATTCCTGGGGTCTTCTTATTCACAAGAGCTAGCTTCAATTTAATCTTAGAACAGAAATGGACTGTGTTATTCGAACATACCTAAACATATACAGCTAGCTTCAAATTAACCTTAGAACATAAATGGACTGTTATTTGGAAATACCATTGGTCGATAGCAACTTCTGAGAAATGTTTGAATTTAATAGCAATTTGAAATGTAAGTAAACTGAAAATTGATTAATAAAATTAGGAAATGACCAAATTGATAGCAATTCAAAATATAGAGGATCAAATTGATACAAAAAGAAATTAGGGTACTATATTAACCGATCAAATAAATGTACGAGATCTAAAAGGTGATTTAGCTTAATATATATTAAGGATTTAATTTTGATATATCATCTGTCTAAAATCGTTTTGTATTGATATTCAATCATATATTATTACATTAGCTAAAAACGCTTGACTCTCACATCAATTATTTGAAAAATACAATATAAAACATATACGCCGGACACACGCAAACACGCAAAATTGACATTTAGCAACTCCTGAGAAATGTGCTCTAAAGTATCATAAATGATACTTTTAACAAAGACTACAATTTTTGTAAAATCAAATTAAAAGTGAGTTAAATTATTATGAAATACATTTGTTAGTAAAAGTATTCCTTTTTTTATAGCATAAGGTTCACTTTTTTAGTGTAGTTAAAAATAAATAAATAAAAAGTGGCATCCTGCACCAAATCTTATAGTGTCTTCTAAGTGTGTGTTTGAGTTAGTTTATTTTGGGTTTAAAACAATTTATAGGATATGGCTGTTTTTTTTTATTGTTTAAAGAGAAGAAGTTTCAAAACATGCATTAAATGGTTTTGTGAATTTGATTGTTGAATACACAGGTACATAGAAAGGGCAGGGAAGCTAGGGTGTTGCAGTTGGAGGTACCCAAGCAGAATGAAGCAAACTGAGATCAAGTGGGCTGAAAAGGGACCAAGGAGGAATGGTGAGAGAGGCTATGCCCCACATGGAACGGCACCCTCATCAAGACCAAGAACCCCTGTTACCCCAAGGAGCCCTCTCTCTGTTGCTAGTCATGAACCCTCCTTTGTCATGTCTGCAACCTATTCTCCTTTCTCTCCTCATCACCACCTCCCTCTTTAGAAAACAACCAACATTTCAATTTAAAACTCGACTACTACTAGACTAAAATACCTTTTTAGTCTTTTACATTTATTTGATCACTAGATTTGGTTTCTTAAGGGTGTTTTTTCTTTTTATCAATTTAGTCATTTACATTTCTTTTTTTTTTTTACAAAAACATTTACATTTTTTTATATCAATTTATTTTATTACATTTTAATCGTTTCATCTACCACAACATTGCCATGTTGGCACCATATATGCTAACTAATTTGATAGAGATTTGAAATATAATAGACTAAATTGATAAAAAAAAAAAAGCAAAGTACCAAATTGATAGCAATTTGAAAGGTAAATGATCAAATTGATACAAAAAGAAATTAGGATATCAAATTGATAGATCAGACAAAAGTTAAAGACTAAAAATATCTTTTTGCCTCATATTTATTAAGGATTTAATTTTGATATATTGTTTGTCTAAAAGAGTTTTACATTAACATTCAAGCATATATTGTTACGTCCACAAAAAAGTTTGACTTACACATCTAATATCTTAATAGTTTTGTATAATATAACATAGGATTGAATGACAATATCTTTTAAACTGACATTATATCAAAATTAATCTCAATGTAACCTAGAGTGCCTCTTAAGATATTCTTTTGGAGTTTTGTTTAAGTAATTTAAGAGGTTTATTTATCATTTCCTCCGCCATCCGTGCCACTCTTTTTTCTGTCTCGTCTGGTGTATCTACCAACGTTACCACTACCAATTAGCAAAGTCTAGCTTCAAAATATTCAACAGGCGTCTTATTTGAATGCATCTCTTATAGATTTTAGCTTTTTTATTTCCTAAACGACAAACACAACTTGTCCAAATAGTATTGGATCATCAAATTAGACAGAATGAGCAAAAAGAGTTTGAAATCAAAAGCTTGCTATACCTGCCAGCTAGTGGCTTCAGCGTGTAACATCACAAACGACAATGCGTTTAGCATTATCACCCGTTCTGTCTCTTATAAACAAGAGGGGCATTCCAAAAGTTTAATTGACTTCTTCTGTCTTTTGATGGGTGGATATCTTATAAAAATCAATGTAAGAATCACGATAACGTTTCCGTCTTAACCTAAAATAAGTGAACTGCACCATAATATACATGTTCTAATAAGTTTCATCTTTTAATATTTTTATTTTATAATTATAAAATATTTATTTTACCCTTATTTTCAAATCAAATTTCCTTTTTCTACCACTCCAATTTTATATTTCTTCTATTTCTTGATTTAACACACCAACGTCAACAAATCTTTCCTTCCTTGTTTATCAACTAATTCACAGATAAGTTAATACAAATTGACTTCCTTATAATCGTATCTTGATAGAATCATTAACAACAGGGAACCCAAAAAAAAAAAGGCCCATAAAATTGCTCCATAAGATTTGCTCTTGATATCACATGATTTGCATCCCATAATCTACTCCATCTCGTACACATGCACTTCCATTTTCAACAAATTCCTCACTCCATCATAGAACATTGAGACAATTTGTCAAACAATTGATGTGAGAGACGAAGGAGAGAAATAGAAAAGAGAGAGAGAAAATACATGTCCTTCATAATAATCGTAGAAGGTTTTCAATTTTTTATTTATATAATTTAAAAAGACAGCTTGTTGACACAGATGTTCTAGTCCTAATTTTTTCACTTTAACAATACTATTTATTTGGCAACCATTAGATCAAATTAATACTATATTCAACTATCCAAAAGGTAACTTATAATAAGAACATCGAATGCACATGAAAAGTTTACTTCTTTTAGGTGAATGCCGGAAACATTACCAGTAATTAGTAATCACTATTTGGGGTGGGGTGGGGTGGGGGGTTGTTATAGGTTTTGGTGTCGTAAATATTGATCAGATTCACTTTACACTCATATTTTTCCTTTTTAAAATTCAATCACCCGCACCTACACTCTTATATATGAAGTAAAATAACAGTTTTTAAAGTCAAAGCACCAATTGTACACTGTATAGTGACGTACCACTAGACTTTATCAATTGAATGATATGATTGTGCATGTGGTGCTACATGCTGATTGAAAGTGTTGTACTCAATCTAATGATTTATAAATGCATAAGAAACCAATTAAACTATGGCTCTTCTTCTATTTTAGTATCCAAATTTTTACAAAGACATTGTTACATTTTTATATTTTAATAATTATTATTTATTTTTAATTTAAAATAATAAATAATTAAAGTTAATGACACACGTGATTTATTATTTTATTATTAATCATAAATAATTATAAAGTATTGATATCTTTAAATTTGATGGCGTATCCCCCTTAAATAAAATTAAGGTCACATGAAGGTACACAATAGCAGTTCTTTAATTCGAATATTCATTTTCAAGGACGAGATTCACAACAAGCATTGAAAAAAGTAAAAACAAGTGCTCTGCCAAAAACGTTTTATAGTTATTATTTCAAAGACGTGCACGACGTTTAAAAGTGAAAATTAGAAAAAGTTACATTATTTAAAAACATTGAATCTACGACAAAGTAGCAAAAAGATTAAGAAGATATAAATTATGATATTCAAATCAAACAAATGAAATATACAAATTAGCATTTACGAATTATTTACAAAGATTAATTTACATGTACAGATGATTTAAATCGTTTTGATAAATGAATTTAAAGCATAAAATGAAGGTTAGAAAATGAGAAATTAAGAGTTTGTAAGCTTGTTTTGAGACTTGAGGAAGGAAAAAGGAATGGAAAGAAGAGAAAATGGAGAGCTATGAGGGTTGGATTGTGAGGGGTGAACAACCTTGTCCTCCAATCCAAGCCCTTGTGTAGGTGGTTTCAGTTGTTGAGTTTGGGAGCAAGAGATAGTCATATTTTCATATACGCTCTCCAGTGCGGGATTCTCTATTTGGATTGCTATGCTTAGTGTATGTGTGTGTGTGTGTTCTATTCCTTGTGTTCCGTGTGTTTTTCTCCTAAATCCTCTCCCTTTTTATCTGATTTTCCCTCTTTTCTTATCATCTTTCTCATTCCTCAAATGCCACTTGACTTCCTTGGGTCTTATTATTGACAGGTCATTTTCAGGGCTACAAGACAAGGCTCTCTGTTGCGTGGGTCTTTGTGCCTACAGCTTTAACTAGGATATGTCACTCTCAAATCTTACCTCAGTATAGATTTCTTACACAAACTACCTAGTATAAACAAACATACGTTTTGCCTCTCTCTTAGGTTATTGTGAGGGGTTCTGAAAGGGTATAAGGTCAGAATCTCTTGTTGCACCTTCAACAGGTCATCAGAGGGTGTCTAGAAGAGCCTTTGAGACCACAGTCTGAAGGTTGTTGCGTGCTGTCAAGTTCAATTGCTGCGAGGGCATATTCGTTTTCTTGCTTCCCAAGTCCTCACAGCTGACCAAAAGGTCTTAGAATGGATCCCATGACATCTTTGGGATATGAGGCAAAGTCCAAAGCCCTCTAATCCATAACTCTTCATAGTTCCCTTTCTTGTCTCCTTGTGGATCTGCCTAGCGCGTATTTTATGACACCACCCTATGTCAAACCCTTGATACAC
Source organism: Nissolia schottii (assembly GCA_003254905.1). NCBI lineage: Eukaryota > Viridiplantae > Streptophyta > Magnoliopsida > Fabales > Fabaceae > Nissolia > Nissolia schottii. Next base: position 372,918 of record QANU01025917.1, on the reverse strand, counting down.
TAGAGACAAGTGTTTATCCATGTTTAATCTTCTTAATGTTATTCTTAATCTACTTGTTACAAAAGGATCTATATCAACTGATTATATAAAATATCTCTGCATTGTCAATAATATATATATATATATATATATATATATATATATATATATAAATTAACCTATGCATACAAAAGTTTTGATAGTATAAGAATTAGAAGCGTAACGCTTGATACTACATTATGAGGATAAATTATTGAACTTAAATATGTTTCAGATTTTTAACAATTTTTTTTAAAAAAATTTATCCAAAAATTAATATTAAAAGTTACTCACTTTTTATTTGTATTGATAATTAACTTTTGCTAATTATAATGTAACTAATAGAGAATCACATTAATAATATCATATTAACTCATTACTTCTATGTGACATAACACCTAGGACTAAACAAATAAAAATTAAAAAATAAATGAAGTTAGCTCTCCCCAAACCCTTATGCCACGGCAATGGCTTCGCACATTACTCCATTCTCACTGCGGTTGCCGTGAGGGTGGATAATGATAGGAACTAAAAATGAGTGATTTTTAATATTTTTTAATAGAAAAAAATTGTTAAAAACTAAAATTGAATCTTAAAAATTTGTTAAAAATTTAAAATATATTTAATGAAATTTATTATTATAGAATAAAATTATAATTTCCTGTTTTGCAATAAAATGAGCATTAATAAATAAAATATATTTAAATGAAAGAGTGAAACCGTTAAAAAAAACTATTAAAATAGTAGTGATACTGATAGCATGTAAAATTATTATCATTTATTAACCCCCACTTTATCAATATTTAAATTGATATTAAATATAATTTTACAAACTTAACATACAACAAAAATGTAACATAAAAATATAATATACAAAAACTTTATAAATGCAAAATAAATAAATAAATTGCAAGCCATGAGGAATTGAAATCTTCTATCCTGATTCTTGTCCACCTATATAATTTGACATGTACATAATTATGACCTTACCAATGAATTTTTTAAAACTAACTATTCATGATATTTATACATATTAAATTGTAACGAGGGTGTTTCAATCAAATCATTTTATATGCATAATTTTTTAAGTATTAATTATTTTTATTTATGTGACACAATTTAATTAGATGATAGTATATAACAATTCAACTCAATTGTTGTTGGATGGTCGAAAATGAATCGAGAAATCAAGACATGTTTCTTATGTCAGCATTCATTTGCATGATAAGATGAGGATATAACTCTGTCTTTTTTATTTTGAAAATGTGAGAATCATGATCTCACGGTGGTATGATTTAGTTATTATGGGAAATTTTTTTTTATTTTTTTATGTAAAAAAACTTTAAAACAATTATTTGACTAACTTTTTGTATGGTAAATTAAGAAGAGATTAATTGATACTTCTTTGGTTACTTTTGTCTATTACTTTTGACTTTTAAATATATTATTGACTTATTATATTTGAATAAAAATTGAATTTAATAAATTGAATTAATAATCTATCTAAAAGTAAAAAAATATATAAGAGATAAAAATGAATAGAGTAAATATGCACCATCTAACTATGTGAAAGAGTTTTACACGCTCGCCAATATTTATATGATATTGTATGTAAAAGATTTAAAGTAGTACGTACAAGACTTAATTTATTAATGTAACAATAATAATTGAATGTTAATGTAAAACATTTTTACGTTGGGGTGAAATACTAATAACTAGTTAAACTAAAATAATAACCGAATATTCATCCCATAAGATTCTCAAAAAGTAAATTACCATTAATTTTTTTTGGTGTACAATAAATACCATTAATTACCGTAAAGAAAAAGATGAGGAGCTGATTAAAAAAAGGGAATAGAGCTTATATTTGTTCATGTGATAAGAGATGAAGACACAAAAATTTAAAGTGAGTCTTATTAATTTTAGGAAAGCTTTCACTTTTTTAAAATATTTGTGTTTTTATCTAATATGTGTTGTGGCTTTTCTAATTACTTTATTCTTTGACTAATATATTTTTCTAATTCATCAACCGACGTCTTTAAAAGATAACAAATTCTAAAATGATAAATCTTTTAACGAAAAATGTAAAAAGTTAAAAATGATTGAAAAACAACATTAAAATAAAAAATAAAAAATTTCAGCAATAAAATAAATTCTTACAATTTTCTTTCTTGCAGCGTGAGGAAGACGAAACAAAGGGTAAAAAGGACACAGAGAAGAAAGACAGAGAGAAAGACATTGTGCGGTTTCTTTTGTTACACAAAACAGAGAGAAAGAATACACCGGAGAATAAAAAAAAAACACCACAGAAAGAAAAAATGGCCACACATACGCAAGATCCACCTTCGAACCTTAACCCTAACAATCTCAATGCTAATAACGCCAATGCTCAATTTCCTAAAACTCTGGCAACGGCGGCGCTGCCGTCATCCGCTGCTGCATCCTCCTCCGTCTTCATCCGCGACTCCGGCGGCGCCGGAGGGAGCGGTGGTTCGCACTCTCACCACCGGAGGGCCCACTCGGAGGTCAGTTTCCGGCTGCCGGACGACATGATGGACCTCTCGCCATCGGATCCGTTCACCGGCGGCTCCTCCACGGCGAGCCTCGAGGAGATCGGATCCGAGGACGACCTCTTCTCCACCTACATTGACGTGGAGAAGCTCCGCGCCGGAGCTTCGAACGGGTCGGGTCACGCCGGAAACGGATCGGATCAGGGCGGTTACGGGAACAACGGCGGCAGCGCCGGAACAAGCGGTCACAACGACGGAGAGAAGAGCACTGTCGAGGGCGCCGCCGCAGCAACGAGGCCGAGGCACCGGCACAGTAGCTCCGTCGACGGCTCGACGTCGACGAGCGCGTTCGGCGAGATCATGGAGGCGAAGAAAGCGATGCCTCCGGATAAGCTCGCGGAGCTCTGGAACATTGATCCGAAGCGTGCCAAGAGGTCTATGAATATGATCCTCAACTTCAATTTCTTATTTTCCGCTTTGATATTGATTCGAAATTCATCAGTGTTTGCTTTTCTATTCTGGTTTCTGAGTTCTTCAGATTTTATATTGCCTCATGAAGTTTATGAACATTTTTTTAAACTGAATTATCTATTAATCTATTAATAATGAAAAATTTGGGGTAAAATTGATGTGAAGAATTGCACTTTTTTGAGGTGATGTAATCATTTGGATGTGTGGGCTGTGGCTGTATATAGTTGACCTTATGCTATTGTCAAACTATCGCTTTTCGTAGAATCGTTGATTCTTGATTATGGGAATGTTGAATTCGGAAAGAATATTTGGTGGATTTTACAAGTTATGACTTTCATCCTTTACGTCACCACAGCTTGCTCTGTTGTATTGTTATGTTTATCTTACATATTTGGTTGCTATGGAAGATTCTGCCTTTATGTGACCCTAGTGTCTTGTAGATGTAACCTCTCAACCATGGCAGTGATTGAAGCATTGGAATTGGATGTGAGTTGTATGACTGCGAAGTGAAGTCCAATGGCATTATAAGTTATAATATCTGGATAGACAGATTGGAAGGTTCTAAATTGTGGCTGCACCTTTTCGAAAATTGTGAACCCTTGAGGAAGGTGTAAATGTGGCTGCTGACGCATTGGTAAACGTGAATGTGTTGCAGTACCTTCAAAACCCTCTGTCATGAAGAACCTTCCTTTTTAGCATGAATTATGTTAAATCTAGTGATAATGGTTATACAAATTGATAGCTTATAGTTTCTGAATAAACCGAGACCGTTAAGAATCTTTCTGTTTAGTGCAAAGGATTTTGAATCTAGCTGTTTGGGTGCTATTTTCTAATGAAAATATCTTCAACCACAGAGGGTTTGTAATTTCTGAAGGCTACTTGTTGAATGTTTGAGCATTTTAAATTGAGATGGGAGTTCTAAAAAGTGAGAGAGAGAGGTTTATGCAAGAGCCACTGCTCTTTAGTTTCATCTAATTTTGTGCTACTGTATCTTAGTCACGGCTGTGGATTTTTGTGGGTATTATTCTGACATATATTGCTGTTATGTATAGAATACTTGCAAATCGGCAATCTGCTGCACGTTCAAAAGAGAGAAAGGCCCGCTATATACAAGAACTTGAGCGCAAAGTTCAGACCCTTCAGACCGAAGCCACAACTCTTTCTGCCCAATTGACACTGTACCAGGTTTGTGCCTGCATCTATCTCAATGTACATGAGCGTTTTTGCCACAAAATAAATAAAGCACTTGATTGTTAAAAAAGGAAAAAATGTTCAGTTCATCTTTGATGCAACAAGCTTGTTATTCCTTTGTACAATAGCTCATTTTATTTAGTGGATGGCAGCAATTTTCTTGGCTTCAATTTTGAGCCATAAATCTCTTAAGAATTTAATTGAACTAGGTATCTGCTGCTGCTGTTTATTTCATTTTCGCTGCTTATTATGATTATTGTTTGATGATTTTTATAATGCACAAACTGGTGGTTGAATAAGAATATGACTCATCACTTCCTGATTTATTTTTTTTTATAGAGGGACACATCAGGCCTGAATACTGAAAATACTGAGCTTAAGCTCCGATTGCAAGCCATGGAACAACAAGCACAGCTTCGTGATGGTAACTATTAATAAGTCAATCACATTCTTACAATATTAACACGCATCCTTTACATTTTTCGAAATGATAATTTTAAAGTTTATTGAGGATTAATTATATTGGAATTTGTTTCTGATCTGATGTAGCTCTTAATGAAGCATTGATGAAGGAGGTTGAGAGGCTTAAAATTGCTACTGGGGAGGTAATGAATCCCTGCGAGTCTTACAATCTGGGAATGCACCAGATGCAATTTGCAGGGTCAAATTTCTTTCAAGTCCAACCACATTCAGGACCTCCGGGTCACCAGAACATGCAGATGCTTCCATTTGGTCACTCCCCATCTAGCATGCAAACTCATCAATTGCAACAACAAAATTCTCATCAGCTCTCAGAAATGTTGCATAACGACCAGCTCGGTCGTTTGCAGGGACTCGACATTAGTAGCAAAGGACCAAACCTCGTGAAATCTGAAGGTCCTTCACTTTCTGCAAGTGAGAGTAGCACTACATTTTGAATTTGACCTAAACTTGCTTGACAAGCTGACTCATGGCCATTTTCCCTCCTCTTCATATGTTTATATAGTGTTGAAATTAGTCATCTAATGAAGCTTCTCTGTTTCATTCAATATTCAATTCAGGTTAAGGATTAATTCTTAATTTTATTCTTAGGTATGCTCCCCACAAGAAAGGGGCATATTACCCTTGGGGTTTTGTCGCTAAAGTTATCATCAATCATGTTGAATCGTGGCATTCGGTGTTTGTGGGGTGTTAGGATATTGGGAATGAAAGGGTCATTTTCATGGTTTCTTTGTTTGTTGAGTGGATCACCTCCGGTATCATCGTTGACTTGATAGCTTGTAAACTGTGACTTATTGTTGTATTTTATTTTAAGGAGATGTTAGATGAATTTCTCAAAAGGAAAAATGAATATGTAAGATGAAACTAGTTCCTTCCGTAATGTCTTATGGTATTTTTTGGATTTATTCATGGTAGTTGTACAATCCAAGAATTTTGGAGCCATTATTGTGTTGTGCTTATTCTAGGATCACACATGTATCAACCGCACCAATAGATAAGGTTCCGAAAGGCCTTCTCCATGTATTTCGTTCTCGGCTTTGGTATTAGTAGTCGTTCTTTTAAAGGATTTGTGGATAAGGACCTCTCTCTCTCTCTCTCTCTCTCTCTCTCTTACACACACCCCTTTTAACTCTCTTGTCTACTCTACTTTTTGTCTGGTAAAAGGTTAATGTTCAATATCTGCTTTGAGGGTCCCAACATTGAATCAGAACATGGCAGATTTGAGTCTATGTAGCAAATGATGAATCTTATATTAGGTGACGTGGTTTGTTTTTGTTGACCTTACACAATATAATCATGAGAAAGGCAGCTTAATAATATTTTTAGACTGATTTAAAAAGATAAAAAATAATATAAGATCTATTAATTTTTTCTTTCTTATAAAATATATCAATTTTATCTTTTTATTATTGTTTAACTTGTTGTTATCCAAAAATATTATCCACTTATCATTTCCTTATAATCATTATCAAAATTTGAAAGAGAAGCGCACGAGATGACGAGACAATAACAGTGGTATGTTAGTCCAACGGCATGCAATTTCGTCGATAATAATTGAAAGACAAGATGTACAAGTTGAAAGAGATCAAATCACTACAAGGAAAACGTTTTGAGGTGGATATTTGTGACAGATACAAGTTCCGCTGCATATTTGTGGTGAAAACATAAATTTCCACAGCAAAAGCAACATTTCTGCTGTGATTGGATTCTGCTGCAAATTTGGGCAGAAACCCGTTCTGCAAAGTTTTTTACTACTAATTTTGTCGTAACAAATCGTGTTCGCCACTTATTTGCGAATTGTGTTTGCTGCAAAAAATTTTGCCCCAATTTGCTGTTTTTTCTGCAAGTGATAGTCACTTCGATCTAGGCGAAGAGATTTACTGTCTATAATGAATAATCCGCCTCAAATAAAATTAATCAGAATTTGGTATGCTCCAAACAGCACTATTTTTGCATTTAAAAAAAAAGAAAAAAATTATCCATAATCATGATACATCGGAGTGGTCTATTAAAAGTTGGAGTATATTCTCCAGTGAACAAGTTTTTTAATTGGTGAAGAAAAAGCTGAAGGAAAAGCAATATTGTTCGAATTTAAGGTCATGCGACAAGTTTTAATATAAACTGTTTTTTTTTTTGTCAAATAATAAAAACTTTCAATTGTCTTCTTTCTACAACTAATTCTTTTGGGATAGACAATTATTGATATAGTATCAGAAATTCAACAAATAAGTGGTCCAAAATCCGACTTTTGTCATCTCAAATTCTTCCAAATAAATATGATGAATTTAAGTATTAGTTTGTGCATTATCCGCCATTCTCTTAAAGGACTCTTGTGAGAAATTAAGTATATTAAAATAAAAAATAATTTGTCAAATATGATTGACAAAGTTGATAAGGAATATACTCTGTCTCATAAAGACATTATTGTCGATCTAAATGTTATTTCGGTGAATGGTCTACAAATATTTATAAACGTGTGCGTGCGTGTGCGTGCGTGCGCGCGTGCGCGCGTGCGCGCGCGCGTGTGTGTGTGTGCGTGCGTGTGTGTGTGTGTCTAATATTCAATTATCTTTGTGACTTAAATTTTTGGATAAAAACACTTGTTGGTATTATAATTTTTTTATTGTTTGATATTATTAATGACTAAATAATAAATATCACGGGCAAAAATAAAGCCAAAAACGTTTTATTACTTTCCATTTTATCAATTGAGAGCATCCTTAAGCTATATTTGAGAGAATGAAAATGGAGGGAGTAACAAAGAATAGAATGACTAAACTTAAGTGACTCTTGTTTGAAAGGGATCTATTTAAAAGGAGTGAAAAAGTTAAAGAGTGTCACCTTATCATTTTTTTTTTTACCACCCAAAGTCCCTATTTTGTGACCCTCCAAATTGAGAGGTCAAAAAGAAATAGGAACATTTCCCTTCCCTTCTTGTCTAATGGCCATGTCCTTCCATTATCTAAAAAACTCGTAGATATAGCCTTAGAGCATCCCTAATGGCAAGACCCAATTTTGGTTCCATTTTAGATCCCATTACATGTCCACATCAACATTTGTGGGCCAATGTATCATAAAAGTAAAATTATTTAAAAAATGAGACCCTTCACTCCAATAGAACGTTAACTTTGGTTTAAAAAATAGACTCTTCTCTTTACTACATTTTAAGTGTCACATGATAATTGAGAGCCAAATAAATTTGTCTCATCCCAACTAGTAGGGATATGTCCCAAATTCTTAGTTCCAATTTGTTTTGCTTCAATGGATACTTTAAAAATGAGATTGCATTGGTGGTTCACAAATAAAATTAGAATGCTTTAAAACTATGAGATGTTTTTATATTCACATAAAGTTGATTAAGTGGTAATCAAGTTCGTCCATTTTTGAAAGGGCCTCAAGTTCAAGACTCGGTGACAAAAAGACATCTGTCACTAAAACAGTCATAGTGCCCTAGCCTAAATTAATGGGTTACGTTAGTAATAAAAACCGTACACCGATGCAAGAAAAGAAAATTGAGAGCATCCTTATTATTGGCTACAGTAAGATATTCTCTTTTAAGGTGACTTGCTATATAGACACGTTATCACCTCCAATTAGTTTATTGATGTGATGCATGTATGCCAATGGTGAGAAATTATTAAGAATGGAAAGCCACAATAAATTGCGTTAATCACGGAAGGAAACCTTCCACGGACAATGTTTGACTCTAGTGGAGTACAACAAAAACTGTTGTTATCCGTTGTGTCTAAAATTCTCTAACAGAAGAAAAGTCGTTACAAAATGATTCCATGATTTTTCTACACTTGACTGTTGAATTCCGCTGGCTTTTCTGATTATTCTTTTCTATTTTTTTTCCTCTGTATTTAATTTTCCATCTTCAATTTGGAGTTTGGTGCAAACTGCAAACTTATTTTTGGCGCTAGCCATCTACCGCCGGTATCTTGAAATCCTTGATCCGTGGGTGTTTAGTAGACATCCTTGAGAATTTTAACGTAGAAAAATAAGATTTTTATGGTATGCAAGATGCAAAAGTTTTCCATTTTCAAATTCATTGATTTTTATGGAAAGAGAATGATATGATAAAAGTTGAAAGTGTAAATTACTCTTAATCCTAAACGATTACCATAATCAAACTATTACCACCACCTTCGATCCAGTGTTCACTGATCTAGTGTTCATTTACAATTCCAGAATTTTCATTACGCACCCATTGTTAACTGGATATTGTAGGTTAATGCGTATTTTTTTCAAAAATAAAGTGTGGAAAAGACCTGCATAACCTTTAGTGAAAAGACTAAAATATGGTTGAACCCTAAATGAAAGATCCCAAAATCGCAGATCCCTTTGTGCCCCTTAATCTCTTGATCCTCTCTCGTAGTCGTCCCGCTGTGCTGGCATCCAATCGACAAGATGAGGTCATCTCTTCTTTCTCCTGTCTTGGTCGTCTGCCTCTCTCTGTCGCTGCGGCGTGCCGCCATAAGCGAGGGGCTCCTGTCACCTTCGTCTTACTTTGGTCCTGTCTCGTGTTGCCTCATGTCGCATCGATAAAAATAAAATAAAAAAATTAACTACATTAATATAGTTAAAATTCAGCAAAGCATACGTACATTAATTAATCTTATAAAAGTCCATAATTACACATTTTTCCACATGACTTCGTGGACCTACAGACCCGGAACCAATGTATATGTCCTTTGATGTAAATTAAGACACTCAATACATTTTGTATTTTCAAAAAATAAAAACTATAACAACCGGCTCACTCCTTTCCATCCACGGACGTCCACATTCACCATAGTCTACAGTAACAAATCTCCGTAAATTACATCCGTCAGATCAACTTTACACCAAATTGAATGGTCCAAGATGCAGCTCACTATGTGAACACAAGGTGCACGTGCAAAATGTATTTTGTTTGGGTGAACACGAGATGCATAACCGGGATTTTAAGATGCAAATTTAGCCTTCCTTTCAAAAAAAAAAACACGATTTTGATCTTAGACAAAATATTGTTGCTCAAGCAATAAGATAAATAAGGTAATGAATATCTCTTATGCAACAAGCAAACAATCTTGTGAATGTTTTTTTCCTTAAAAAAATCATGAACAAATCGAAGCTGTTTGGTTTATGTATGTTATATGGAACAGTTGGGGTGATCAAGAATTTAAAAAAAAAAATAAGAATCAAAAAAAAAAAGAATAAATATTCATAAAAAATAGAATAAAATATACCCTCCTCCCTTCAAAGAAATTATTATTTTACATGCCTTCTCTCTATTTTCAAAGTTTACATTTTACTTTAAGATATTTATTAATTAAAATATATGTAAATTTATTAAATTACCCCTCATACAAATTTCTTTGATAACTTTTTTAGGTGTGTTCATTGGTTTGCTTGAAAGGGAAATGAAGGGAAGAAAGCGGTTTATAAGATTTTACCTCTATTCACGAGTTTCACTTTTTAAGAGGGAATGAGGGTTTTATCAACCCCAAAACCCTTTAAAGCCCTCATTTCAAGATTTCTCCAAATTGGAGAGTTTTTAATTAAACTTTAATATAATTTGCTCATCTATTCATATTAAAATGTTAAAATATTAATTAAAGAAGTAATTT
>QANU01025917.1:342000-361945 GCA_003254905.1 Nissolia schottii | reverse complement strand
AACAATTCTTGAAGAACTAATAACTAAGTACTACTAACATAAACCTAAAGTGCATAAAATAAAAGGAAAACATGCAGAAAATAAAAGTGGAGGCTGGGTATGAAGTTGTGTGAAGTTGTTGAGAGAGGATGTCTATTTATAGAGGATGAGCCCAAAGTGGATGAAAATCTCGTTTAAACAACAGTTGGTAAAATCGTGATAACTTAGGCTACAGATATCGGATTGAGGTGATTCAAGTCTTCAATTAAATCTAGAGATAGATCTACAACTTTGTGAAGTCAAATCGAGATTCGACTTCCATCCTAATACAAAATCCGTGATAAAGTCAGCGTTAAAAAATCTCAGCAAAAAGATTTAGTCAAAGATTTGTTGAGAATTTTTTAACGCTAACTTTGTCACGGATTTTACGGTAGTTGAGGTGCATAGTAGAGGTTAGGCGAAGGAGAAGGGTTTAAATTTGGAGGTGGAGGATGAGGGAGGAATACGCTTGCGAAAGCCTAGTGAGGTGAAGATGGAGGTGGTTGTTGACGCGATGAGCGGGGAATGAGCTTGGTGAGTCGTAGTTGGAGATGGAGGAAAAGGTTGTAGCAGGGGAAGGGAGGAGAGGGAAGCCATGGCCGGGTACACTAACCATTGGAGCAACGCTCAAACAACCAACACTTAGTGGCATAGTAAAATCATTGTTGCAGCGTAGGTACAGAGCCCATGCTCTGTTTGGGTTCCATCCATATAGAAATTTATAACTTATAATATATTTTCATAAATTACTTTTACTGTTAATATTTTTTTTCCTCTTAATATATGAATAATTAAAATAAATCAATTACAAAATATATAAATATCTATATAAGTGTTGTTAAATTATTATATGTCACTTACTAAACATTTTTGGTACACTGATGACAACAATATTTGAACATATGTCATTATGTTAACTGTTCAAGTCTCTAACCACTCGATCACTTCTAATGGCTTAAATTTACTTTGTAAAATATATTTTAGTTTGTATAACAATTAATAAAGGGTATTTTGGTAAAAAAATGTAAAAAAATATATTTTAAATAGAAAATACAAAATTAAATTGAAGCGCAACACTTTTTCATCCTTCAGGGAGTAGATGGTGTGTTTTCAAAACAAATAGAGGGTTGTATAATAAAAACATTTCATGGTCTGAGTAATCGGGAAATGTCAATAACATGGTAACGGTGGGTTGCTCCAGGGACTTAATTATACAATTTTATTAAATCTAATGACTTAACTAAAAGCTTTTAACCTATAGCGACGTAATTGAAAATTGAGTCAAACTATAGGGATCAACTAATTAACTAAACCACCTATAATTCAAACTTGAATTCCCCGCAAAAAATCATAAAAGAAAAACGTGAATTACATACTAATTTTGTGTAAAAAAGGGGGAAAAAAATGAAATTTAAGCAAAACAACACCAATCACTTCTCATGCAAACATTCCCAACACATTAAAAGTCTGAGATTTTCTTTACCCACCATAAATGGCATGTCAATAAAACAAAATCATGTAGTAAAATCACTATAACCATACATTGAACACAAATTAATTAGGAATTATTTTGTTATGAATGGATACAGGCTGTCAAAAATTTGCATTCAATGTGGCTATATCTCAAAACATACAATATCCTATATAAAGAACATAACTGGAGTAAGAGCAAGGCACAACAAAAACATATTTCTCAATTTCTTTCTTGATTATTGTTAGTTTCTCTTTTCTACTTGTTTTCTCTTTTACAAATCATCACCATGGCTAGAAAGGTGGAGCTCAAATACGTAGTGAATGGCGCAAAGAGGAGGGTGACACTCAAAAGAAGAAAAAGTAGTTTGATCAAGAAGGTACATGAGATAAGCATCCTTGCTGGGATAGAAGCTTGTGCTATTATCTACACTCCTAATGAACCTCAACCAGAGGTTTGGCCATCCCCTTCTGAGGCTAGAAGGTTGATCTCAAAGTTTAGGAATCTCCCTGAACATGAACAAAACAAGAAGATGATGACTCAAGAGAGTTTCTTGAGAGAAAGGATCCGAAAGGCCCAACAGAAGCTGAAGAAACAAAGGTATGACAATAGACAAAAAGAGCTGAGCAATCTTATGATCCAGTGCCTTAGTGCTGGTGGGGTCTTTGACACTTTCAGCCTGATTGATCTCAATGATCTCTCATTGGTGATTGATCAAAACCTCAGGGAAATCAATCAAAAGATCAACAAGAGTCAATGCCAAGAAGGGACCACAGGTAGAACAGTAGCCATCAATGAAGAGCAAGCACACGTTGAATTCACGCAAAAGTAACCTTGTTTTGTTCATAATATCATTGATGGTGGTTGGGGTCATGAGGTGCAATCTTTTGGGAATCTGCTAATCTCCATCATGGCTATTGGAAAGCCCATTCAACCCTTGAAAAATTATGTTGTTCTTAGTGGTTTGTTTCCTGAGTCTCTTCAATGTCAATTGCCTAATGTCTTATTTAATTTCATCTTTTTTTTAATGAGTCTATGCTTAGATGTAATAATTTCATCTTTTTAATGTCTCTTTTTTATTTCCACTTGTGCTTCTACTACTACTTCTAAAGAAGTACTACTAAAAAAACAAGTAAACAAACGCACTCATTGACCATTGACCATCACCCTCATATTGCCAATTCGTGTTCGATATTTCAAACTTAAGTTTTAATTAAAATCATTCTTGGCAACTTATACATTATTTGGATCATATATTTATGTAACCAGTCACCTATTAAGAGGACAACTAGAAATGTTCAAAAATAAAAATCAAGTATTTTTCTCCCTCGTCTTTATTTGGGATTTTTTGTCGTTTCCTCATAGCTATAGCCTATACCATATTTCAAAAGTGGTGGACACCAGTTATCAATTTTCATCATGAAAAACTCTAGGCTCTATACTTATACATGTCTCTTAGTTATTTTATATACTTGCAAGCCAAATAGCAAATCTATCTAACCTTTTTCATGTATCTCAGAGAATTGAGTTATTATCTACCTTGTATCAAATGGAATCTACCTCACTAAGTAACTAAATCTGATAACTACCTCGATTTATAGGAGTGTGCAATTCCATCTAGGTAAGTCATCTTTAGGCTCCCGTGAAGCCCCATACCTTTGGCAGTTCAAGCCATGGACTATTTAATTAAGCCTCTAGAAATAGTCTAGTCCAATACCAAATTTGGAAACAACATATTTCTAGTAGCCTTGACAAGAGCAAATGGAACACGCCATGATGTAATTATGACATTATTGAAATTACGTGAGGAAATCAATGATATATATGTTCAACTATTTTTAATTAATCAATCTATTCTCCCTGTATACCATTAAAATAAAAAAATATTATCCTCCCTGTAGAAGGGTGAAAAGGATTAACGATATCATCATCACCAGCAGCCTTCAACTAGAAGTCTTGGTCTTAGTATTTCAAGCAAGTGTATAGTTTGGCCTACTACTTGTTCGTAATGTTATTTTCTTCTCTTTATTCCATTATGTTGCTCTCTTAGTGGCACTACCAAAAAAAAAAACATGGTATTTTTAAAAATGTATTTTTGATTGTCATAAATAAGTGTTGAAAAAACTTCTATTATTAACAAATAACTTATCAAAAATAAATAAGTGTTCAAAAAACTTCTATTATTAACAAATAACTTTGACCATCAACAAAAATAGGCAATAATTATGTGAGGATCAAATTACATTAATGATAAATTAAAACACCTCTTACCCTATTAATTTAATGATTATTTGTGAACATTTTATAATAGGTACTTATATTGTTTAGAAATATTTGATTAACTGGTAGCAGCCTTTTCAATGTGGTGTGGTGTTCCTTTTTTGGTACTAGTAAAAGAAAATGGAATACTCGTTTTAATGTCATGGTTTGTTCCATTTAGATCATTAGGAACAACTTAATTTTTAGAACAAACAACCTAACTGGGCTTTTGAGAAATGGCAATTGAAGATTAGACTTGATATTGAATGAAAGGTTGGGATGATAACTATGCTCAAGCAACTAATGGATTATCTCAAGACCCATCTGTACTTAGGAAATGGATATTATTTTGGAACTATTGTTGCAGTGTTGTTCGGTTTGGTTTTGGTATTTGAGAAATATTGATCTTCGGTGTGTTGCTTTTCTTTGGCACTGCTTCGAGTGTATTCTCATGATTTTGTTGACGTGATTTTGAGAGTTGGAGTAGTCTATTTATGTATCTTTGGGCTTGATTACTTTTTGGAGTGTGGCTTGCACCTACTTCCTTCAACAGGGTTTTTGATGCTACTACTTTTATAAGACATTGTTGAGTTCAGGGCTCTCGTCTAACCTTGATGGTATTGGGTGTTGGTCTTGACAACCAATACCTAAGAGGGGAGTGAATTGGATATTTAAGAAATTATTTTAATTTTGACAAATATTGTATTTTTATGTAATCAAAGTTATTATGCAGTAGAATATATTGAATTAAGGGTAAGCTTGCTCTATTATGTATGTTGATTAAACAATAAGATCAATAGAACAACTTATAAACAATTATCAACAAATGTATGATATTGCAATTCTCAAACATGCAAGACAATAATATAAGTTTGCAATAAATAAAGAGATAGAGTTGAGAGATTTCAAACATAGATTTATCATGGTTCGACCACCCTTGTGATCTACGTCCAATCCCCAAGCGTTTTGCTCAAGATTTTTCCACTATCATCAAGCTTCTAACTTAGGTGCTTGACAAACCTTTACATCGATCCAAGAGCACTCCTCACACTTAGGATCCCCAACCTTTGTACTTAAGCCTCAAGAACCACCTTAGGGATACCACCCTAATCAATCTAGAGGGATGTCTCACCCTCTTTATAAGAGTATGAAATTTGTGAATTGGAAACTCTCTCAAAGAGTGGATAATATAAATTGAAGCTCTATAGGAGTTTTGACAATATCTCTCTTTTGCTCTTAAGATGATGAAAAATATTAATTCATTGATAGTATGGAGTATGAGGATGATAGGAATCAAAGGCTTGGCTAGAAATGTGAGTTTAATGGATATTTATAGAGTTTGTAAGTGTATTAGCCATTACCCATTGATTCTCCAATATTTTTTTGTTGAAACTAGCCGTTTTTGTCTTCTGTGACAGGGTCATTCGAATGACTCCCCTATTCATTCAAATGACTCAAGCAACTATAGCCGTTATGGGTTTTTTGACAGGTCATTTGAATGACACACCCTGGTCATTCGAATGACTCAAATTTGCTTGAGCAAAATTCATCCTTTTTCCCATTCTTTTGATTCCTATTATCATTCTTAACCATTTTTAGTTCATAGAATCAAAAAATCATTTAAGAGCATCATTCCAAATGTTTTGAGAGAGATATATATCAATTTTCCTTTGACAAGAATACCTTAAGTCCTAAGAAACTATATCATTTTGATTGCTTGCTTGGACTCGATATACTTCATGAATTCTATCTTCGGCATTACCATGTTCTTCATGGAAAAAACGTTTTGTATTCCGCCTTTTGACTTTGGGAATCATATAAATATGTTCCTTCTTGTTCCATCTTGTTCTTGATGCCTTGGACTTTCCTATACATAAGATTATTCACTAGAAAGTATAGTCAGTCCAATATGTTCCAATATCTTAATATGCATCAATCAATGCACCATGCAAATACAATTAGGCAAGGATCAAATCATTATATTAATCAAATAATATTCTTTGTCAAACATGCATGTATTCTAACACTTTAACACTTGATATTCATGCGTATAAACATATCCAAAGTTAATCCTTCAATGCTCATATAATTCATTATTGAATGTGTTCTCAAAAGGATATTTTTCATATATCATGGTATGGTGTGTAAGTTATATGATACCATCAAGTTCAATCATACCAGATTAAATATGTAATCTTATTTAGCATATAACATCCTTTTACATTCTCATTGTCATTACCTATTTGTTATGTTCTATTTGTCATCATCAAGATATAGAATAACTAGGGAGACCTAGTTCTACAAATATAAGCATAGACAATTAGCATGGACAATTAGAATATACTGTATTTGTCATCATCAAAAAATATTGTATTAAACAATTAAAACTACTCGGGAAACCTAGTTCCACATTGGGAAAGGTAGTTGTTTTGATCTTGAGCGTAGTGACCTTGGATTTACTTTTTGATTGTTTCCAATCTCCTATCAATGCGTTTTGGGCTTCTTCTTGTATTTTGTTTTGTTTATTGGTTATGATTCTTGCTGGATAGGATGTTTTGTGTTTGTATTTTGTAGACTGGTCGCTCATACTTCTACTTGCCATCTTGCTTGGTTGGTTAAGCTCTTTTTTTTTAAATATATAATCATTAAATTGTCTTTTCCCATCAGCTTAAGCTTTTGGGAGAGATGGTTCTTGAGATGGTATCAAGATCTTTATGACCAAGTGGTTGTGGGTTCAAGTCTTATATCTCCATTTCTGCATAAGATTTAAAATAACAATGATGATGCATGTAAACCAAAATATTGTCAAAAAGGCAACTCCTAGGCCAGAGAGCCGAACTTGGAAAAAATACCTTAATAGGGTTCAACACCTCATGGGCAAGTTCGAACATTGCTAGATTGAGCACATCTGGCAAGAGGAGAAGATCAAGGCAGACATCTTCTCGAAGTTAACAAGCTCTAAGTTGCTAGGGAATAACAGGTCAGTCATCCAAACCCTAACATAGAGGATATCAAGGTCAATTTTACCTCAATAGATTAGAATAGCTGGAAATCTCCCATCAAAGCTTACCTAGAGGATAGAAATCTACTAGGAGACGCAAAGGCCACAGAGAAAGTCCGCCAAGCTGCCAACTTTTATGTTATTATCGGTAGAACAATGTTCTAATGAGGATTCACGCACCTGCGCGTTGTGAAGGAGATCCACCAGGGAACGTGCAGTAGCTATATCAGAGGACAAGCTCTTGCATCAAAGGCCCTCCGAGCAAGATACTATTGTCTGACCATGAAGAACGACTACATGACACTTGTAAGAAGCTGTGACAAATGATAGCACTTTGCCCAGACACATTTAGCACCCCTCAAGAAGCTTCATATCTCGGAGGTCAGCTGGCCCTTCCACAGATGGGGGATAGACATCCCCGGACCCTTCCTTGAAGGAAAGGGCTAGGTAAAATGGCTCATAGTAGCCATTGATTACTTCACCAAGTGGACAAAGGTGAAATCAGTAGGTATCACCAACATTGAGAAGGTTCGTTAATTCATCTCCAAGTGAATAGTTTCAAGATATGGTATTCCTTCTAAGCTAGTGAGTGACAACGATACCCAATTCTTGGACATAAAGGTCAAGGAATACTGCACGAACCTTAGAATACACAGGTTATATACCTCGGTGGAGCATCCCCAAATGAATGGCTTAGCAGAAATAGCTAACAAAATTATCCTCCAAGGCCTCAAGAAGAGGCTAGAAGGGACAAGGGGCTTTGTCTAGATGAGCTCCCTACAATTATGTGGTCGTATAATATGACTCTACAAAGCAATACCAAAGAGACCCCGTACCACCTTGGCCTTGGCAATGATCCCAGTCAAACTCGACAAGCCCAGGCCAAGGGAAATAACCTTTAGGAAATCCAATAACAATCAAGGCCGCCTTACAGAGCTCGACCTCACAGAAAAAAGACAGAGAAAGGGAAAAAAATCCAAGAGGAAACAACCAAAGTCTTGATGGCCCAAAAATACAACTGCAAAGTGCGACCGATAAGCTTAGAAGAAAGGGACCTAGTCCTCTAAAAATTTGAACCATAGAGAAAGTCGAAAGGCGAAGGAAAACTCACCCCAAACAAGGAAGGTGGAAAATGATGCCTATGAGATCTAAGAGCTAGGAGGCAGAAGACTGCCAAGGACATGGAATACATCCTCGCTCAGAAAATATTTCAGTTGAAATTTCTTGTAACCTTAAATTGCTTGCTACAGGCGTACTCTTTCCAGATCTGGCTTTTCCCAATAATTGTTAAGACTTGATGGACTTCATCATTTCCAATAAAGTATTTATTCAGCATTTCCATATGGCTAAATTTAGTCCAAGGTAAATGTCACCTTAATTAAATGATTAAGTTTAATCCAAGGTCAATGCCACCTTAATTGAATGATTAAGTTTGATCTGAGGGCAATGTCACCATTAAAAAGTTGGCTAAGTTTAGTCCGAGGTCAATGTCACCATTAAAAAGTTGGCTAAGTTTAGTTCGAGATTAATGTCACCTTAATTGAATGATTAAGTTTAATCTATGGTCATTGTCACCATTAAAGAGTTGACTAAGCTTAGTCCAAGGTCAATGTCACCATTAAAAAGTTGGCTAAGTTTAGTCTGAGGTCAATGTCACCTTAATTGAATGATTAAGTTTAATTCAAGAAGATCAATGTAACCTTTCAAAAAATTGGCTAAGTTTAGTCCAAGGTTAGTGTAACCTTAAATGATTAAGTTAGTCTGAGGCAACATCACTGCAAACCAACAACCTAACCTGCTCGACTGCTTCATCAAAGCCCTCCATAAACTAGTTCATTGTAAAAGACTTCAGCTCAACCATTGTTGCCTCATGCGCATGCACAAGACCTTCCAAAGTTTGGACCAATTCTTGCTCTCTGTGGCACTTGGCGGCATAGCACTCCTTGCAAGATGCCATGCGAATGTTCAGGAGCTTGTTCCTCTAAGTGAGAGCCTTGTTGTCCTCAATGGTTCAGGCCAACTCAGCATGGGCTTTCTTCGCATTCTCAGTGGCCATCTCAAGAAGACTCTGCATCCTCTCGAGACGGTGATTTTTGGTTTTAACATCGACAAAAAATAATCAACAACTCTACCTTGTTTTAGGATCTCAAAGAACTAAAATGTTTCTTTTCGTAGAGTCTCAAAAATGTATTCAAAGTCACAAGCATTATATGTCATCCCTTGTATTATTGCTCTATTCTTGACGAAAAGCACTAGAGTTGTTAGTATATAACTTTTGTAATTCAATTATTGTTCTTTCAAGTTTCAGTTCTACAGCAATGTGTACCAAAAGCAATTGTATAAAAATTTGAACTATAGAGTAATATATATGATTACTCGACAACTTTCACTGTTGATGCCAATGTATGACTTTTGCTTGTTACTTAATTGTTTTTATTCAAGTACTAATTCTAGTGTTATGAGTATAAGAACTTGACAATTAAGCGATATGTTTATGTTTATTCTTAATTCAAGATTCAGTTCCAGAGTTAGAAGTGCAATAGAAATTATATTGAAACTTATTACATGGAGATTTGTGTTTAAGCCTTACAAACAAGATCAGAATGATGGAATACAGTAGGAATCCTAGCTAAGAGAAAAGGAAAACAAAGGGTATCTAAATTAGACTAGTCCAAAAGAGAAAAGCAAACAATGAAGTTCAAGATATGTACGTGATTTTTCTTGTGCTCTGAAATGTCATTAGAGGCGTGAACGAACATGTGAGTGTAGCAAGTGTGTGATCCTAGAAACTTGAAGAAATAAAGGGCTAGAGCCTCTTATTTATAAATAAAAAAATAAAAACAAAAAAGTTTGACGATTATGTAATTGCTTCTGGCGCCTTTGTCGTCGCCAACCTTTGAATTTAAATTTGAGCGCCAAATAATGTCTTCTGATGCAAAGCCTTTGAAATGCAATGTCTCACTGGTTCACATGTCTTCAATCTAACAAGCCACTTGTCGCATTGCTAGCCTTTAAATCCTTTAATAACTGTAATAGGTCTGCACATTTTATTCTGTCTTGCTAACTTGTTAGCCATTGGATATGGAGAATAAATGTCATGAGCTTCATCATCATCATCATGCCACGTGTCACTTTGACAACCATTGGATTAACAGGAACGGTCATCTATCCTCCCCAAGTTGTCATGTGCCTCATTCGTCATAATTCTGGTTAAACAATTTTTTAGACCCATCATAATAATATAGTTTCATGGACCTTGTTATTCTCAGTCCTTTAAACTTAGGGTAATTATCTTTAGCCAACATATGACTCCGATTGTCATCTTTCAACTGTCATGAAAAAAAAATTAAAATTTTCAGATAACACAATTAATAAAGATTATTTTGATTAGAAGTAAATAATTTTTTTGATAAAAAATACAAAATTAAATTGAAGTGCAACCCATTTTCATCCTTCACGAAGTAGATTATATGTATATGATTGGATGTATGTGTAAAAAGTGCATTTAACTCAAAAAAATAATAAAAATATTTTTTAGTTTTAAGGAATTAAATTTTTTTTATTTATATTAAACTTTGTATGCATATATGTTTATGTAATTTTATTTAAAGGTTCAAACATTGTCAGTACCGAATTATTAATCACAATTGTACTAATAAATAAAAAATTAATAAATAATCAATATATGTTGTTTTTAATTAAATAGTTAACTTATATTTTTATTCCAAGATTCATTGGTTTTATATTTAAAGAAAAAAATATTGCAATTATTTTTTGACTTAAACAAATATTCCTATTTTAGTATAAATGAAGAGAATAAATTTTATTTTGTTCACACTAAATTACTAATGTAAAAAAATTTAATGCTCCACAAAATATAACATTTAATAATTAAATTTAAATATATTTTTTTGCGTTTGCCCATCCAATTCCGAGGCATCATCTTGACTAATCTGGGTCGAACCCAACACCTGCTTAAGCGATACCAAGTCGCTTACCATTCAGATCACCCCCCGTTGGTTATTAAATTTAAATATATGATGAGAGGAACACAAGAAAAAAAATCCCTTACTTTTATTGAAGCAATGTACCAAAACAAATTGAAGCAAATAAAAGCATCAAGCTTGGTTGCACCCATAAATATCATAGTAAAATTTATTGAATTTATTACCAGAATTATGACGTATGGAAATATTTGTGTTTTCTAGATTCTCTTGATGGAATAGCGGAGCTAGACCTCCTTTGTAGGAGATTAATACTTAATAATTAACTTTGTGTAAAAAATAATGTATATTTTTTAATTTTTACTCTCATTTAAGTGTGCATTTATTTTAAAGTTTGTAAACTTATTTTTGGAAGTAATGACTAGAGAATGATACATTTTCATATTTATTTTAAGATTTAAAAAATATTTCGAGGCATTGCGCTAGAAATTCATTTTCACATCTTTGCATTTTTTCTCCTCACTCTAGAGGGGTTGAGAACAATTGATTCCCATGACTTGGGAGTGAAAATTATATGGCAAAAATACTAAAATGCATCACATAATAATAATAATATAGTCAAGTATGTTAAGGGTATTTTTTTTATCATTATCACATATATTTTTAAGAATATGTATTATAAATCCAACAAATTTTTAACTTATTCTTATTATTCTAAAAAAGATTCTTAGAAATTTTTAATGTTAAATAACAAATTTTTAGAATATTTAAAAATGTCATTTCTAGGCATACGTACCTTTAGGAGATTTCTC
The DNA here is from genome assembly GCA_003254905.1 of Nissolia schottii. Classification (NCBI taxonomy): domain Eukaryota; kingdom Viridiplantae; phylum Streptophyta; class Magnoliopsida; order Fabales; family Fabaceae; genus Nissolia; species Nissolia schottii. The sequence goes on along the minus strand of QANU01025917.1, from coordinate 350,440 downwards.
CCATACCCTGCGGTAAATACTCTTTCTCACTAATTTTTTTATTCTCATCAATTTTTAAAATTAAAACCATCGAGTTTGTCATTATTTTTTTTATCTTATATGATATATTGATGTGTGATATGATTTAAGAGTTTAATTTTTATATACTAGTAGTATAAAACTTTTTTACATAGTCATTCAATCAAATCTTACCACATAAGTAAAAACAATTGTACTTAAAAGTCATACATATGAAATAATTTAATTAGGTTACAGTGTGAAAACTTTACGCAGTCAGTTCATAACTCAAATGATTTTCAAGTCTTTAGATTTCTTAAAAGTTGTCTCTTTTCATTGGTTTGATTAGTGAAAAAGTTTATAAAAATCAAATGAAACATAAAATGATAACAAAATTTAATAAGTTTAGTTTTAAAAATTATGTAACATTCAAAAGTTTAGTGAGAAAGGGTATTTAACTCACAAGGGTACTGGATCCAGAAATCTTCATAACTTCACTAGAGAATGTGATTCCTCATGGAATTTTTAAACTTTGAAACCAGCGTCATAAAAAAAACTTGAATAAAAGTCACAATATATCAAAAGAAAATTAAAAAATTTACAATCAAAAATCAATTTTTTTAATTAATTATAAAGTTTTTATAATTTGATCCAATTTATTTATTAATTTAAAATTTTAAATCAAGTCCTTTTGCATTGAATTTTTCTTTTTTTAGGAAAGTCTCTAGGTTAACCAATGGTTACAAAAAAAATGTAAATTTTAATATATCATCGCCCAATTATGTAAGTTTAAACGTAAAAATTTATTTAATATAAGAAAAATACATAAATTTTTTTTTTTCTAAAACAGTTGGTAACGGAGGGTTGCTTCAGAAAATTTATTATGTAATTTTATTCAATGTAAGAATTTAATTAAAAACTTTTAAACTCCAACTGCGTAATTGAAAATTCAGTCCAACTATATAGACTTACAAATAAATTAAACCAACTATAATTTTAACTTGAATTCTCCCAAAAAAAAATTTAAAAAAGCCTTAAAAATTTCCTACAAATTTTTCTTTAAAAATTACTAAATCAAAATAACACCAATCGCTTCTCATACGAATCTTCCTATCTATAGTTGAACAACACATTAAAAGTATCAGATTTCCTTTATCCACCACAAATGGTATGTCATTTAAACAAAATCTTGTAAATTCTCTATAATTGTACATTACACACAAATTAATTACATATTATTATGATATGATTGAGTACAGGCTGTCAAAAATTTACATTCAATTTGGCTATATCTCAAAACATATAGTATCATATATAAAGAGCATAAAACCAACGAGAGTTGGTCTAAATGGTAAGCGGCTTGGTATACCTTAAGTAAGGTCTCAGGTAAATATATAAAGAGCATAATTGGAGCAAAAGAAAGTCACAACAAAACAAGTTTCTCAATTTATTTCTTGATTATTGTTTGTTTTCTCTTTTTCAGATCATCACCATTCATGGCTAGAAAGAAGTTGGAGCTCACATACATAGTGAATGACACAAAGAGGAGAGCGACATTCAAACAAAGAAAAAGAGGTTTGATCAAGATGGTTAATGACATGAGCATTCTTTGTGGTATAGAAGCTTGTGCTATTATTTACAGTCCTGATGAATCTCAACCAAAGGTTTGGCCATCCCCTTCTGAGGCCCAAAGGGTGGTCTCAAAGTTTAGGGAACTTCCTGAACATGAACAAAACAAGAAGATGACGACTCAAGGGAGTTTCTTAAGAGAAAGGATACAGAAAGTCCAAGAGAAGCTGCAGAAACAAAGGTATGAAAATAGGAAAACAGAGATGAGCAATCTCATGGTCCAGTGCCTGAATGCTGGTGGGGTCTTTAACAATTGCAATCTGATTGATCTCAATGACCTCTCATGGGCGATTGACCAAGACCTCAATAAAATCAATCAGAAGATAAGCAAGATCAGTCAATGCCAACAAGGGACCACAAGTGGAGCAATAGCCATAAATGAAGAGCAAGCACCAGTTCGCAATACCATTAATTAATGGCATCGGGGGTCATGAGGTTTAACCTTTTGGGATATATTTTGCTAATGTCCATCATGACTATTAGTTTAACCATTCAACCCTTGAAAAATTATATATGCTCTTCTTAGCGGTGTGGTTTCATGAGTCTCTCTAGTGTCAATTGTCTAATGTCTTATTTAATTTCATCTCTTTTATTTTCAATGAGTCTATGCATGCTTAGATGCAATAATATTTCATCATAGTCTAGTATTCCTTTTGCGTCTTTGTTTTCTTTTTGCACAACATTATTACTCAATGATCGATCATTGTTGTCTTCAAGTACAATGATCCGTTGAAAAGTGTTGATTATAAATTTAGAGACATTGTTTATTTGGTTTTTAATGATTTGGTATTAGTGTTAATTTTTGTTTTATTTAGTTCTCAAATAAAAATAATGTTATACGTTTTAAATCTAACTATTTGAATACAATCGCGATGAGAAAGTTAAACATTTTACAACAGTACTATTAACATTCATTAAGAATAAGAATATTCATAACAAAACGAAAATTGTTTCCCTCACCCATGTTTAACTTATTGTCATAAACTTGGGATAATATTAAAATATAAGAAATAAAATAAATAAAGTAGAAATCCTTAAACTTTTTAATTGTTGTCCTATTTTACACGGTATTTTTGCTTACAATTAAAAACAAATAAAAACTATTTAATTTGAATTTTTTTTTTCTCAGTGTGGGGAATAGAAGCGGTTCTTCTTGCAAGTTCTCAAATTTAGAGCATTTGCCATGAGAATTGTTTGATTCTTTAGTTCATAATATGACGGAGAGCAATCATGAACTTCCTGGTGAGAAGGGGATGTGAAAAGAAGTTGTATTGTTGCATATTATACACTGGCAACAAGGTAAATAAATTGAAGTGACATTGACAACAAGGAGAAAAGAAGAACTTGGGAAATCTAGAGAAGTGAGTTTAAGGAAACTAGTTATATGATCCTGTACATTTCACGAATAACATAAACTAGACATTTATAACTACAATTCTTATTTAGTAAATTAATATTTAATATATTTACATATTTTTTAATTAAAATATGTAATTAAAAAATTAATTTTGAGAGAAATTAATGTAACCATAATCATATTATTTGTAATTTTTTGAAGTATAGAGAAAAGACTTATACCTAAAATTTAATAATTATTTTTGCAATTTAGTTTCTATGTACATTTAAGTTTATATATATAAGAAATAGAGTAAATTAAAAAATATTATATTTATTTATGTTTGAAGTGAATTATTTTTTTAGATTTGCTAACATTTATAATTTTTATTCTTTAGATTTTTATTAAAATAATATTAAATCAATCGTAATTATAATTTGATAACTTTTGTTTCTCTTAAATAGATAAACTAAAGTGAAAATTCTTAATTTCTCATGTTATCTTAGATATTTTTATACATCATATGCTAATAACAAAAATTATTATATTTCGATTGCTACACATAGTTAGTAGAAGATGTAAAGTTAAAAAATGTAAATGAGAAAAATGAAAGGTCAAAGGACAACGAATAGTGTTAATAGCTAGTAATTAAAATAATCGTTAAGACATGTGAGATAGTATTTATAATTTATGGAATAACGCTAATGAAGTAAATGATAAATTAAAGAATAATTATACTTAAAATAATTTAAAATTTTAAAATTAAGAGACACTGCTACATGGATAAAATCAAGATAGAAGATGCCAATGTTAGTGGAAGAACTGTTATATTAATATATATTGATGTACTTGATATTCCTTGTGCACCATATTGACAACGTGAAAAATGAGTGTTTAGAGGTTCTTTAAAAGTTTTGATTTGATAGAAAATTACTCAAATGTGGGGAAATCACTTAAATTTGCAGACAAATCATCCTTGGATATTTACAACTTAAAGCTCGGGCGTTAACACTTGCTTGCTTCTAATGGTTACTATTTTCAATTTGGGCATCAATTAATGTCATCCCGAGAATTGCGATGTAAATGTTCCCTCTTTCTAATTTGTTAGCCTTCCTTGATCGTAACTTCCACACGCGTCAAATACATACGTCATGTGACTCACTAACACTTACTATCAAACCATTGTAGTTCTGATGAAGATTTTCTCCTTTTTCTCAAGTCCAATTGCACTTATTGTCCTATTATAGTATTTGATTGACCATTGACTATATCTCACCTTCGTATTGTTGATTCTTCTTGTTCGTCATTTCAAACTTAAGTTTTGATTAAACACATCCTTTGCAACTTATATATTATTTGGATCATATATTTATGTAATTAGTTATCTATTAAGGGGCAATCAGAAATATCCAAAAATAAAAAAGCACTTGGTTTTTCTCTCTCATCTTCAATTTGTGATTTTGTGTCCTTTCTCCATTGTTATAGCCTATACCATATTCCAGAAGTAGTGGTGGATGTAGAATATATTATTCCAACTGAATAATTTAGTTTCAGTTAAGTTTGCTTGCTGAACAAGCCAACAAGGCTGTTAGTTAGTTAGTTAGATAAAGGTAGTTACTGACAGTTATAGTTAGTTAGATTAGTTGACTGACTTGATGTGCAAGCTATCGGCTATAGCAAGCACATTATGGACTCATGGATTTTCCTTGTATATAAGCTGATCGATGTACATACACACTACAAACTGACTCAGATAGCAGATTCAGTTTGCATCACAGCAACCTGAACTTTCTTTCTTTCTTTCTGGTTTCTTGCTCCAAATTCGGAATTCCATAGTTCTTCATAGCTTATGAACCATGTTCATTCATTCACGACACCATTCTTGAATCGATTTTCATCATGAAAGGCTTTAGGACCTATAATTCTACATTTCTCAGTTATTTGGTATATATGTGTGATAGCAAATATATCCAAACCTTCTTCGTGGATCTCAAACCATTGAATAGCTAGTACATGTTTTCAAAAGTGTATTTTCAATTGTCATAAAAAAGTGTTTAAAATGAATCCTTTGATTGACACTTAATTTTTACCATGAACCAAAATAGGTAATAATTACGTGAGGATCAAATTACGTCAATGTAAATTAAAACACCTCTTACACTACTAATTAAATGATTATTTNTTTTGAATGATCTTATGCAGATCGTGTGGTCTTGTAGAGGCTAGTTTTTGTTGTTCCCCTTTGGGATTTAACCCCTTTGTCGGCCAAAAAAAAATTGTGGTCCGCATCAAGCCGCAATATTGTTAATATGGTAAACTTTACAATGGCATTAGACTGCAATTGCACTGTGAACCAAATTCACAGGATTGCAGCCGCAATGGCCGGAAAAAATCAAAATCGTCATTCATTTTCTTTTGTTTAACATCCCTTTCTCACCTTCCATTTTACCGTCTTTTTTCCACTATTAATTCATCTATTACTATCTTTATCATCCTCTCTCACCTTTCTCATCCTTTTTTCATAGGTGTCGCAATTTCATCTTCGTCTGTCATTGATTCGCCTCTTACTATCTTCTCTTATGCGGTCTTTGGTTCATAAATTTCCTACTCCATTAATGTTATTGTTACACTTGCATATGCTTGTATAATATTTTAAAAATACTATTTAGAATAATTATTTTAATAATCATTTATTTTTTTATATATAAATTCAGTTAAAATTATTTATTAAGATGATATAAAGTCTTAAAATATTAATAAAAGTATATAAAATATGTTAAATAAAGATATATATAAAGTTACAATGTATATAGATTAAAAAAATTATGTTACAACGATCACTCGCAACAATCGTAACTGCGATCGCATCCGTAATTTAAAACACTGCTTCAACCCAACACTTCATTATACAAATTTTTTTATCACAAATTAACAATCAACTGTGATATTTAGACATGTTGAGTTTCAAACAATGAAAAATATGATTGAATTTCGAATCTTGGAAAAATGGATATCCACCATAGCAGGGAACAAAGGTGAAGAAGAACCATCGCCCCCACCCCCCATCCATGCAATCTTCGTTGATGACAGAGCGTAATTTAGGATTGAGGATGACAAGATTGTTGATGAACAGGTGGAGGTTGAGGAGAGTTGCAGGGGATAAAAATATGAGAAATAGTTAAGGGTATAAAATTCTTTTTATATGTTTTAAAATTTTAGAAGGAATGTCAACGAAATGACTAGGGAGGTGGGTGCAATTTTAAAATCTAGAAGGGGCGTAGGTGTATTTTTGACATGCCTTGAGGGGTTAATGTACGTATCCCTAATATTAGTGATTTTTTTAATAAGTGTTAAAAATCTTTAAATACATTTATTTGTGAACAGAGGGAATATTATTTAAAAATATGATCCAGATATCTTTTATATAGAGTTGGACATTCATCTTAAATAAATTAATTTTTTTATATAAATTAATAAAGTTCACTGTAAACTAGAAAGTTTATATCTTATATATAGATGATGCACAAGTGTACAAATTGAATATTTTCTTTGCACTCTTTTTCTATATATGTTCTAGACATAACTTTATACGAATCCAATATATCAAATAAATGCACAAAAACAACAAGAGAAGAACATAAAAAGATAATGAGTGTAAAGACACAAGAATTTTACGTGATTCGACAAATCTTATGATAATGAGTGTAAGAGGTAAGAATTTAACATGGTTCGGAAAATCTGATGCTTACATGCATCCACCCCAGAAGAAACAAGAGCAACACTTGATTCTTACACCCAAAATCACTTGTATATCCTCTCTCGTACCTTAAAGCAGGACTTACATCTTGTTCTCTCATACTTATCACACACATAGGTTATTAACTCTATTTATAATTAAGAATACTTAATCTCTAAGATTCATTATTTCAAATCCTAACAATTTTTCTATATTTTAACAAAATCTTCATATCCACAATTTAAAAATAAAACATAAATAAAATTAATTGCAATTATCGAAATTTGACACGAGCCTTTTTTCCCCAACATTTCTATCTATACATAAAAAATAGTCTCAAAATTCAGTATAATAATCAATCATCTTTTCATACCACTATATAAATTGTAACCAAGAGAGAAAATTATAAAATATTTGAAGGGAGATATTTATAGCTGATGGATATAGATATTCATCATTGGATCATTTAGGTACGATCCATACACTTTATTTTTTGTTACATATCAAAAATATACTTTATTTTATATTATGCCTAATATTTCTGTATTGATCCACTGATATATAATTTCCCCACAAGTACTAAGTGACCAACGGTTCTAATTGCGAGGCACAAATGTATACACCCTTTGCTACTTACTGAACCCTGCAAAATAACATCAAATACAGAAAATAAAATTAATTTGTGCACATTTGAACTATAGTGTAGTGAACTATATGTAAACAATATATTACAATTTGGGCCCAAGTATGAGACCTATATATAATCTAATGAATGATGAAAATCAACTCTACATCAAAGATAAATTGACACAGTTGATTACAACACGGCTCATCCCAAAAGAACATTAAACCCACCTAAACTTTTCTTTACCCAAAAAAATGACAAAACACAACTAAGTCATGAAAAATTTTCGTATGATAGGAAATTTATTATCAATCTTCTTCTGATATAAAAATTTTATATATAGATTATGTAAAATTTTCACAAGAAACTACATGCTTTCCAAAAATTAACCACTAAGTAAAAGAAATAAAATAAAAAAATAGACATGGAAGAAGGCAGGCGTACAATTAAGAGAAAATTAATGATCTTACTTGGAGCAATCAGTGGTGGGGTAAACTTTGTAGGGACATTTAGTGCCACATAAGCCAGCAATTGCATTAACACGGTTATAATCAATCCCAGGTATGTATGCTGCTCTATCCTTAATGCATTGGCATGAACCTCTTCTATCATCTCCATTCTTATATGCTGCGTTGATTGAGTGTATACCTTGGCAGCACAAGGGTGACACAGTCCCTCCCATAACAGCATAGGCTATGCATGGTGTGAGCCACACAGTGACTTGGTCACATGTAAATGTTTTCTGAGCATGAGATCCCACAATGAGCATGCATGCCATCATCATTGCTACCAGTTCAACCTTAGCCATTTTTGTAAAAATATATTTGCAAATTAAAGAGAGATGTTCTCTTGTGCTAATTTAATTTGTTTTAGTATATGGTAATGGGTATGGGGTGTTATATAGAGTGTATAAGATAAGGTGGGGTGGGCCTTGGAGGGTTTTGGCTGTGAGTAATAGGGTCTTAGGGCTGCCAGAAATTCTAGAGATAGGGCTAATATTTCTTTGTTTTTGCATGAGTAATCATGAGAAAGTTCAAGGAAATTGTCTGTGGAAAGTTCAAAAAGGTAGAGGTTGCGTATCATGATTACTAAGTTGCACATCATTTCTTTACACGTA
>QANU01025917.1:311801-340048 GCA_003254905.1 Nissolia schottii | reverse complement strand
ATATATATATATTAGAGCTTTATTTTGATGTTGGACTTTTAAAATAGTAGATATGAGTATGTGATTTAATGGTTGTCTAAATTTTTAATAGTGATAGTACATCAAAATGAAATCTCATAGACATTGTCTTCTAATTTTTAGTTGATTCAAGTTATGGACATTCGCTCTTCTTAAGTAATGTCTTAATTTGAGTTGTGTGAAATATATATATATATATATATATATATATATATATATATACCCACTAAATAAAGAGGTTTTGTCTCCTCCCTAGTGAGCCAATTTGGGGTGAAGCTAAAATAATTGGGGGATAATCGTTGTTTAGATAAATATACACATTATCGTGTGAACAAGAAAAAGATAAATATATACATCATCCATTCGTTGATTAAGACATTTTGGCTATTAATATCATAAGCAAAATAAAAATCAAGAGGGATGAATTGAAAGCTCGGAGGTTAGAGGTGGGCACAGGTCAAGTTAGGTTACACACTAAATAGGTCAGGTTTGTGTCATAAATTTTTTGTCTGAGCCTAATCTATTACTTGTCAAATGCTTGTTTTTTTTTTTTTTTTTGCCTACCTTGGAACCTAGAGCCTGATAAGCAGATCTCTTTTTATTTATTAAATATATTAAATAAATTTATCTATGAATAAATAAATCTATGTAATAAAAATAAATATATTATAATAATGTATGAATATATTACATTAACATAAGTTGATATAACAATTCAAGTTAGCTTAATGGTGTAATAAGAAGGGACATCAAATCTCAATTTATTAATTTTTGAATAATAATTGTAAGAGTGTAAACAAACCAGCCTACCAGTTGGCCAAACAGGCTTGGGAGTATATAATTTCCATTTCAAATGAATGTCTATTGTCATTCTCACATAATATATATGATGGAAGTTAAAAGAGGAAGGAAAGGAAATGATAAGGAGTCGGAAGAAAGGAAGGGATTTGAAAGGGTTTTTTTTCTCCCTTTATTTGTGAGTTTAAAATAGAGAAGATGGATAGAAAAAAAAATTAAAAAATTTACTTTTTGAATTTTTTTAAAAAAAACACTTTTTATAGAAACATTATATGGGAAATTTGGCCAAGGGCATTATTGGAAGAAGAATTTCGTGGTGATGGCCTACAAATAGCTTGGTAATTCATTCAAATGGAAGACAGAAAGCTTAGGGAAATTCTGTCAGTTTATATACTCTGCCGTTATTCCGCCAAACTGCAGACACAATAGTTTCTGCCTAACCTAATCCCTAAATCTCCATAATCTCCTCTCTAAAAACCATTCTTTATCCCCTTAGGCAAGAATCTCCATCTCTAACCTTGAAGAATTCCCCCGGTGGCAAAGAGCACAAGTTATTAGACTCTCGAAGTTTCAGCAGACTTGTGACAAATCTAGTCTTCAAGTGGGCAACCGACTTATACACTATCTATGTGGTTTCATGTTAGATATATATGGGGTTAGGATGCCTTTTATGTGACTTTGATTTAGATATATGTGGTTAATGATTGTCTGGGTCTGTTGGTGATGTCTGTGATTCTGTCAGAAGTTAGGAAAGCCTAAGTTGAAATTAGGGCTATGACACGATTTTGGAAGGAACTGTATGTTGAGATTTTTATCATGAAAAACTAATGTCACTTTTGGGTTCTACACGAAAAATTGAGTGGTGATGTCAAGTTTTATGATTTTTGGAGTCCCCGATGAATTTCTCAGCAAATATGCAGAAAACGGGCTTTTTAGGACATAAAGGCAAAACGGGAATTTCATGTTTTGGGCTGAAAAACTGGGTTGGTTTTTATGAAATATGGGTTTAGAAATATCAAAAACCTTAAGGGCAAGTCTTGAGTCCATCGGGTTTTTGAGAACAAAAATTCAAAAGAAAACAAGGCGTTTACGGGGGCGAAGTGATAATTTTGGGAAAAGGGGTAAAACTGAAATTTTGTGCAGTTGGGATCAGAATCTAAGTTTTTAGACATGAAAAATGATCTTAGGACTACCAAAAACCTTAGGGTAAGGTCTTGGACCTCTCTGGTTTATGGTCGCTAATCTCTAACAAAAACCAGACACCTGTTTTGTTAGTTGTGGATTTACATTTGTTTATGTTTATGAAGATGTTGCGTATGAAAATGTGCTCTCTATATGTGTTAAAAATGATGCTAGATGTTAGAAGAAACTCTCTTGAGATTGTATATGAGAAACCATGTAGAACATGGAAAATTGCATGACTTAGACCTGAATTTCGCCAGGGTGGCGCTGAGTGGCCTGTGAGGCGCTGAGCGGCCTGACTAAAGATTCAGAAATTCATAACTTAACAAAAAGCTTTCTAGACCACTTGCAATCGTCCATGGATCCGCAGAATACTATTAAGAAAAAGTTTTAATATATTTATGAGTTATGTGAGATAATATATGTTAGATGTTATGATGATGGGGAGCTATATATTAGAGTCATACAATGATGATTGTTTGAGGGATATGATCTGATATATGATGAAGATGATGACATGGGATATTGAGCTATAATTGCCATGTATATGAATGTTTTAAGATGATGAATTGTTCTTAATATATATGAAATGTTGCATCAAAGACTGAACTGTGCACATGATATGAAGATGATGATGAGAGCCCCCTCTAGTAGGGCCGAGGGTTTGGCTTTTGGGGAAGGTCTAAGTCCCGGTCGAGTCCAAGGTCCGACCCCAACGCCATCCAAGGATGGTAGCCTCAGTTGTGGTTAGCGAGATATCTATGGTCAAAGACCATTCAGGTTAAGCGCTACCTGGTCGCCACGATGTGGGCTGTAAGCGTGGTTATAGCGGTGTGGCCGCAGCTACAAGGGATAAGGGCAGAACTGCTTATAAGGCAAGCCTTATAGAGCAAGAGTATAAGTGGATGTCAGCTGAAACTTATAATTAAAATGGGCACGGTTATAAGTGAAGGGTAGTTGAAGCTTATAGACAACATGGTTTTCAGAAAATGAGGTTTTTTAAGATAGTAGTGTAGCTATGTGAATTATGTGAAGATATGTGATCTAGGAGTTAGCCTAGAGAACAAATGACGTAGATAATGAAAGCATAGGTTTCCCTGATCACCTAGTAACGTAGATAAAGCTGCTCAAGTCTAGTATGGATATTAACAACTAGTAGGACTATAGTATAACTGTGACACCTAGAGACCCCTGAACGGCGGAATCATAATTGAGTATAAAACGAGTTACGACGATTAAGGTTTCCCACTGAGAACGTTGTGTTCTCATCCCCCACTCCTTTATGGTTCTAGGCTAGCACGACGAGGGTAAAGAAGACGTCAGAGCAGTGAGAGCAATACGAGGACGAGCGGCATTGAAGAAAATGGACAAAGGAACAGGGGAATTAGAGCTACACTAGAGATGTCACATTAGTTCTTAATCCCTAGGGTATATGTTTTGTACTACTATGTAATTGTACGTAACATCTATGATTTACATGTGTAACTGCTTGTAAATATATGGCATGGACCTCTGGTTGCTATAAATATTGAATATGCCTAATATAGTTAAAGTATGCTACGTTACCACTCACAATATATGTTCTAACAAGAACAAAGATCATATTTTACACTATAATACGTATAAAGAAAAGTTGAAATTTGGTCCATATTACTGGGTAACTATATTTTTAAACTCATAAGGGGGACTAAGTACTATCCCAACCAAAAGAGATAATAACCTAGTCAACATGTTTGCGACTTAAACGTGGACTAGCTAGCTAGGGTGTTTCATGATGCGCTAAATACTATCAAGTGTACTTGTTGCGACTAGTAATAGTGAGTGTTTTTGAAACTTGGGCAATCATACCCACGAAGATCAAGTAACTACCGGAAATTGCAAAAGGAAAGTAGCGTAAGTTGTAAGGTGCAATGGTGTTTTTGGGTTTTTGGAGTTCAATTGAGAAATAATAAAAGAAACAATTGAAATTAAAAAGCAAGAATTTGATTAAAGAATTCAGTTGAGAAGAGCATTAGGACACATGGCTTCTTACTCCTAACTCTGTTGTTGTTGTTGTTATTTTTATTGTTGTTGTTGTCATGTTGTTGTTGTTGTTATTATTATTATTATTATTAATCTACCCAATTCTTAACTCAAAATTAATTACTAGTCAGGATTACTCATTACAAGTCCTTCTCGAGGTCAAGTAACTCTCTTAAACCAAAATACCATGTAAAATAGGATGACAAATAGAAAATTTAAGGATTTCTACTTAATTCTTATATTTTATTATTATTTAAGTTTATGACAACAATTTAGACATGGAGTGAAAAAGACAACTCCCATCTTGTTATGAATATTATTATTCTTAATGAACGTCAATACTCTAATAAAATGGATAACTTTTATTATCGGGATTGTGTTCAAATGGTTTAGCATCAAAATATGTAAAATTATTTTTCAGATAACTAAATAAAAAAAAGTTGAGCACTAATACCAAATGAAAACCAAATAAAAATGTCTCTTTATTAATCATCAACACTTTTCAAAGGTACGTTATACTTGAAGACAATAATAAACATTTGAGAAACAATGTTGTGCAAATAGAAAACAAACATGCATTTGGAATACTACTAGACTATGATGGAAAAATATTGCATCTACGCATAGACTCATTGAAGACAAAAGAGATGAAATTAAACAAGACATTAGACATTTGACATCAAAGAGACTAATGAAACACATCACTAAGAACAATATAATTTTTCAAGGGTTGAATAGGGAAACCAACAACCATGATGCAGATTATGGGAATCCCCAAAAGGTTGCACCTCATGACCCCACCACCATCAATGATATTATGAGTAAAACAAGGTTACTTTTGCATGGCCTAAACTTGTGCTTGCTCTTCATCGATGGCTACTGTTCTACCTGTGGTCCCTTCTTGGCATTGACTCTTGTTGATCTTTTGATTGATCTCCCTGAGGTTTTGATCAATCACCCATGAAAGGTCATTGAGATCAATCAGGCTGGAAGTGTCAACGACCCCACCAACACTCAGGCACTGGATCATAAGATTGCTCACCTCTTTTTTTCGATTGTCATACATTTGTTTCTTCAGCTGATCCTGGGCCTTTTGGATCCTTTCTCTCAAGAAACTCTCTTGAGTCATCATTTTCTTGTTTTGTTCATGTTCAGGCAGTTTCCTAAACTTTGATATCACCCTTCTAACCTCATAAGGGGATGGCCAAACCTCTGGGTGAGGTTCATTGGGAGGGTAGACAATAGCACAAGCTTCTATCCCAGCAAGGATGCTGATCTCTTCTACCTTCTTGATCAAACTCCTTTTTCTTTTTTTGAGTGTCGCCCTCCTCTTTGCCTCATTCACTATGTATTTGAGTTCCACCTTTCTAACCATGGTGATGATCTGAAAAATTAAAGAGAAAACAAGCAGAAAAGAGAAAATAACAATAATCAAGAAAGAGAAATTGAGATATGTGTTTTAACTTGTTGTGGCTTTCTCTTGCTCCAGTTATGTTCTTTATATAGGATATTGTATGTTTTGAGATATAGCCAAATTAAATGTAAATTTTTGGCAGCCTGTATCCAATCATAATAAAATAATTAGTAATTAATTTGTGTTCAATGTATTGTTATAGTAAATTTACAATATGATTTTGTTTAAATGACTTGCCATTTATGGTGGGTAAAGAAAATCTGAAACTTTTAATGTGCTATTCAACTATAGATGGGAATGTTTGCATGAAAAGCGATTGGTGATGTTTTACTTAAATTTCGGCTTTTTTTCTTTCCTTTACACAAAATCAGTATTTAATTCACTTTTACTTTTTGCGTGGAATTCAAGTTTGAATTATAGGTGGGTTAATTAATTTGTTGGTCCCTATTGTTTGACTCAATTTTCAATAATGTTGTTATAGTTTAAAAGCTTTTAATTAGTTCATTACCATTTAAGAAAATTGTATAATCAAGTCTATGGAGCAACCCACTATTACCAATTATTGACATTTCCCGAGTATTCGGACCATGAAATATGTTTTTGTTATACATCTCTCCGTTTGTTTTGAAAACGCACAATCTACTCCCTAAAGGATGAAAAAGTGTTGTGCTTCAATTTAATTTTGTATTTTCTATTAAAAATTTATTTTTTTAACTTTTTTTTACCAAAATACCCTTTATTAATTGTTTAACAAACTAAAATATATTTTTCAACGTAAAATCAAGTCATTAGGAGTGATTTAGTCGTGAGAGACTTAGGCAGTTGACATAATGACACATGTTCAAATATCTTTGTCATCAACGTACCAAAAATGTTTAATAAGTGACATAATAATTTAATGACATTTATATAGATATTTATATGTTTTGTAATTTATTTATTTTAATTATTCTTATATTAAGAGGAAAATCTATTAACAACAACAGTAATTGATGAAAATATTATAAGTTATAAATTTTTATATGGATGGAACCCCAACAAATCATGGGTTCTGTTCTTGTATTGCGACAATTTTACTGCGCTACCAAGTGGTGATTTTTTGAACACTACTCCGACTACAACCTTTTTCTTTCAATCTACAACTACGACTCCCCAAGCTTGCTCCCCACTCACTGTGTCTATAACCACAATCAATCTTCACCTTGTCGGGCTTCCACAAGAGTATTCCTTCTTCGTCCTCCCTCCTCCCCACCTCTAGATTTGAAGCCTTCTCTCTCCAATCTCCTAGTCCCACCGGGCATGCTAATTTGATTTCGATGGTTATTGGTATTAATGTTGACAACAAATAATCGAAGTCTACCTTGTTTCAGGATCTCAATTCGAGGAACTAAATTGCTCCTCTTATAGAGTCTCAAAAACATAATTATTGAAGTGCCCAAGAAATGTATATTTTGTGTCAATGCACCATTNAGCTATATCATCTATATATTCTAATACCCCCCCCGCAAGCTGGACCATGTGCACTAACATGTCCAGCTTGGAAACAACAATACAAGTTAAAATCAAAGAGCAACACAATGCTAAGAAAATGATTGAAAACCAGCCGCAACCACTGAAGTTCCTAGTTCCTGGAAGTCTTCGACTTTCACTGAAGCCCCTTCGACCTTCCTGTCTTCGACTTTCACTAAAGCCCCTCCGACCTTCCTCCAACGTCTCAACGGCACCGGTTGCAAACGGTTTCAACATAGGAACAATGATCAAATGCCATCACAGGTAAAACACATGGCAAAAGCAAATGATCCCATCATATCCAAAGCTTAACCACCTACTCGGCAGAAGCAAACATAAAGCCATAAGGCTAACAGAGTGTGAACCAATGCTTAGCCATGTCATACACTGATGTGAATCAAAGCCGCACAAGGCTTACAAAGCAGAAACTTGTGACAGAATTTAAGCCAAACTAGCAGCAATAGATCAGATAATATCTCTCAACAAAATCTAAACCAAACTCAGCAAGAAACAATACTTGGGAGATCTTGAACCCAATACCAATCACATAGACAACACATTGTGCAGGTCCAATAACCTTTCTTCATCAGGAATTTGCAGAAATACATGCTTAACAGGCAGACATACAAACTGCATCCAACACTCAGCAAGTAAAAGCTCACACGAAGGAAATATTACCTCCTTATTGAGAGAAGACAATATATCAAACACCTTGTGTGCATTCGCAGCAAGAATCCAAAAACAGTGCATGGAACAAACTCCACATAGCCATTTGTTTTCTTGTAATTACCATTCCAATAACCAAAGTTGCACAGCAAATGCAGGTAAAAAATGGCAAACCAGAACCAGATCTGAAAAAAAATGCTGTTGCCGGAGATATGGAGAACCACCGCGCTGGTGCTTTGCTTTACCACGGCCTCTATCTCCGCAGTCGCCGTTTTCACTCCAGCAACACCAGCTTCGTAAAGCTACTGCCAGTATCTCCTCGTCGTCGCTGCTTCCGTGGCTGCGCTCAGTCACTGCCGTGACCGCAAGCCTGACTGTCGTAGTCGTATGAATTTTAGAGAGAGAGAGAGAGCAGAGATGGAACCACCGTGCTCGCGCAGATCTGAAGCAGAGCGCCGTACCGTTGCTCGCGCAGATCTGTAGCAGAGCGCCGTTGCAGCATCCTTCTTGACACGGGAGCCTCACAAGCGGCGAGATCGCGTCGTGTACAGAGGGAAGAGCGAATAGCGAATCGCGAATCGCGAAAGAGAGAAGACGAGAGAGAAATTTGTTTTCTGATAAATTGAAGGAAAGAAAGGGAAAATGTTTTTGTGTTCTTTTTGTTCTTCCGAGAAAGTAAAAGAAAATTGAAGAATAAAGCAAAGAAAGTGAAATCTGAGATGGTAAAGGTATTTGGGAAGCGGGAAAATGAAAGAAAAAAAAACTAAGAAAACGAAGGAAAATGAAAAGAAAAAAAAAATGAGGTGCGGAAGCTTCAAGGTGGATGCCATGGCTCTGATACCATGTCGAGATCCATGGTACCAGGAGAAAAAAGAGAGAAAATGAAACTAAATGAAAATGATAGAATGAGGAAGTGTGTTGAATTACAAGTGATGTAGCCTATAGATAGGCTTATGATGACAACAATCCATTAGCTAATCTACTAGCTAATCCTAACTAACTCATTACCATAACAACAATTAGCTATATCATCTATATATTCTAATAGGAGTCTCAAAAACATAATTATTGAAGTGTCCAAGAAATGTATAT
Source organism: Nissolia schottii (assembly GCA_003254905.1). Taxonomy (NCBI): domain Eukaryota; kingdom Viridiplantae; phylum Streptophyta; class Magnoliopsida; order Fabales; family Fabaceae; genus Nissolia; species Nissolia schottii. The sequence continues at coordinate 331,347 of QANU01025917.1, read as the reverse complement.
TTTGTGTCAATGCACCATTCATAATAAATAGCACCGGAGTTGTCAATTTATGACTTTTATGAATGTAAACTCAAGTTTTCAGTTCCAGAGTGATTTCACTGATGTGTACTAGTAATAATGTTAGAAAATGTGAGTATGAATGCTAATTTGTGACTTTTGTAAGTGTATAATCAAGTTTTAGTTCTAGAGTGATATGTTTGACAGTAATTGTATAGATTCTTGAAGGAATGAGTAATGTAAAGAATTACTCAACAGTTTGAACTGTCAATGCCAATGTATGACTTATATGTTCAACTTAATTGTTAGCACCAAGTTCTATAGTTCCAGAGTTAGTAGCATAATAGCAATTATCAAGAACTTGACAATTAAGTGTTGCTTTTGTGGTGTTTGTTCATTTAAGTTTTAGTTCTAGAGTTATGAGTACAAGAACTTATTCTGTATGGAAACTTAAATTATACAAACAAATGTCTTACAGACAAATTTGATATGATAGAATTACAAGTAAAGATGAAAAAGAAAAGATAAAGTGTTTAATCCTAAAAAGGGAAAAGAAAAGGGGAAGTTCAGGACATGTACTTGTCTATTCTCGTGTTTTGAGTAGCCATTGGAGGCGCGATGTCGAGCGTGTGAAAGTGTTTGCAAGTGTGTAATCCTAGGAACTTGGTTAAAAAATGTGTTTGATAGGTTCTATTTATAGGGAAACTTGATCCTTGACGATTACATAACCGCTTTCTGGAGCATCTGTGTCATTAGTCTTGAATTTGAATTCTGGCCATCAAATGATGCTTCCTAACGAGAAACCCTCAAAATGCAATGTTTTGATTGCCCACGTGTCTTCAATCCAACTAGTCTCTTGTCATGCTGTCAACCTGCAAATCTTCTAGTAACTATCATGATCTTCAGAACCTTGATCCGTGTCAACTCCACGTGTCAAGTCTTGGACCCTTGGATGAAAATGTAACTGCCATCCATCTTCACATCGTCATGCCACGTGTCGTGTCATGGACCCTTAGATCGTGAGTAACCGTCATCCCTCATCATCGAGTCGTCATGACCAATCTGTCATATATTTGGTCAAAGACTTATAAATTTTTCTAAGTTCTTCATAACATTAAGGTCATGTGACCCTTATATTCCATTAGTCTCCCACTCTAGGATTAGGTACCCTTGACACTGTCATAACCCATAGTGTCGAGCTCAATTTGTCGTGGGAAAAAATAAATTTTTAGTATAACAATATCCCAGTGAAAGTCTCAACTCCATTGTTAGTTGTGATACTATGCTCCTAATTAGGACTAAAAAAATGATTATAGAATTTAAGAAATAGATGCAAAAATAAAAGAAAGAAGAGTAAAAAAAAAAAACATGAGATTGAGTTAGACCAAACTCTAACTCCTTATAAAACTAATATTTTCACATTTATTGTCCTCTTTTATAAAACCCTAGTCACCACACTTTTCAATCTTCTATCTCATGAGAAATCATCTAGAAACACCAAATCAAAAGTTTGCATTGTACTCCTCGTATTTCGAAGAGCACTTGCTTTGGGCAATCTACAAATAAAATTTTGTTAGGATGACAAGCAACTGAGCAAGTGAAAGTTTTTTTTGACTTGACACATATGTCAAAAGTTGAATACCTAGATACCTAGAAGATTCGTTCTTTGATGGGAGATTGAGCAAAATGACTTTACCAAACGTTTATCATATGACAGAAATAATAATGTCTTACAGACAAATTCAGACGCATTCCGAGTGACGGAGAGAAATCTAAGAGAAAAGGAAAAAAGTGTTCAAATTTTCATTACAGGCCCATACATGTGATTTCTGAAGTCCTAATTCTTATTATCCAAGTTAATGAGAATTTACAAACTATTTGCACTGAGCTAAGCATTGAAATGAAGATATATGTATATGGTTTGTCTTTTCAATTAAATGGGGATTAGTAAGCTGGATTTTAATTCCATATTGCGTTTCTAAGTTCTATTATTCTGAATGAACTGCAGACAACATAATATTGAAAACCATAACAACGATCGATTCCTTTATTCAAACTGACCAACATGACACTTAAGAGTAAATACTCTTAAAACGACAACTTGTGTAGACTAAACCATAATGACTTAAAGCTTTGTCTACACATGACACTTGAAAGAAAAAAAAATAGCAAAACTAACAACGACTGCAATTGTAGCCTAAAACCATAATGAATTACAGTTTAGTCTACACATGCCAATACTTGAAAGAAAAAGGTACTGAAAACCCAAACATCCATTTTTACAACTAGGAAGATTTGAAATTCTTAGAAGATCTGGAAATTAAGAAAAAATGTTTTGTTACGTACTATTCATCATATGACACATTAGCTATTGCATTAACAAATATAAGATGTTTCGCAAAGTTAATGTGATGAATGATGAAATAATACGCAGCAAAATACTTTCTCTTTGCTCCGAGATCATCCAAAGAATTTCTCGTCCTTACGACACATCACTTGGGTAGGTAATTGAAATCTCCAAATTGCACCATCATGAGCTGATTCTCATCCACTCCACCATTGATCATATCCATGTACCATGGCACATTTTGCGTGGCATGATCCACGCTCGTCTCGACAAGGACCCCTTTGCCGCGATCCTCTCTCTGCACGGCCGCTTCGTCTGCCACCGCGGCCGCCGCGGGTTCAACCACCGCCACTTGGTCAGGCTGAGTCTGGTTTGCTGAGTCCAAGGTCCTGCTGAGAACAGTCCTCCTATAGTTGACCTCCTTGTGCATTTCATCAATTGACCACAAAAGGTCATTCAGATCAACGACGCTAAGGTCGTTGGGGATCTTACCATCAAGGAGGTATTGGTTGAGGAGAATGGACATCTCCTTCTCCCTATTGCTCTTCCTGAGTTTGTCCAATTGCTCGGAGGCCTTGTTGAGCCTTTGACGCACGTAGCTCTCTTGGTTGAACATCCTCTTGAGCTGCTCGACTTGAGGGTAGCTCCTGAACTTGGCGATCACCTTCTGGACACCCCACGGGGATGGCCAAATCTGTGGCTGAAGATCATCGAATTCGCTGTAGATTATGGCGCATGCTTCAACGCCGCAAAGGATGGCGAGTTCCTCGATCTTCTTCAGTATACCCTTCTTCCTTTTCTTGTAGGATGTCTTCCTCGCAATCATATCGAGGATGAACGCAAGCTTCACCTTCTTTCTAGCCATGCTCACAACAAGAGAAGATGCAAAATGAGGGATTTATTTTTTTTTATTTTTTTATTTTTTGGTTTTCTAATTACCCAAACATTATTATAACCTTTATATAGGCTAAGATATGTGATATTAGGCTTTTGCTCCTTTTGTTTTATGGTATCTATCCTTTGACCAATTTCATACGTATTAAATCAATGTATTTAATTAATTAAATAGATACATTGATATAAAAATACACGGAATTTATCTAATGACATATATGGTAGCTAGAACAAAGAGAGTGAATCATAATAATTTGAAATAAATGTTGCATTTTTTTACAAAGAGTGGTGCATGAATCTATAACAAATGTTTATTAAAAAAAAAAAGTGGATCAAAAAATGAATCTATAGCAAAATGTTTCAATGTTATTCCAATTCACAAAGGATACGACAGAGAGTAAAAGGAAAAAAGAAAAGAAAGGCGATATAGCTAGAAAAGATGGTAATTTGATCTACCGAAAGATTTTTATTAACAGTATCATATCAATTGTATTTAAATCTTGTGCAGGATTCTAAATTTTTATTGTATATTTTTGTTATGTAATATTACTAAAAAATGTGAATAATATAATCACTTGACATAAATAAAATATTAAATTCATAGCAAGGTGGAAATATATATTTAAAGGTTCTTCCATTCATGGAAGATATGTCAAAGATGACACTTTGACTTATATATTCAAGAACTTGAGATTTTATTAAAAGAAAATAAGTGTTCGACTATTTGAATCAATATAATATTAATATATAAGTGAATAATTTAAGGCATTGCTTATTTTGTTTATAAAAAAAAAATACACACATGGGATTGATGGATGGGTGAACTTTTTTTTTTTTGGGATAAACAACAGGGCTAAACGTTCAAGCGAAAATGAGAACTACAATCCCAGAACACGGAGAAAGAGAGTGCCTGCCTTATTGACCAACAAGGCCAGGGATAAAAAACTAAGAATAGACTTGAAAGGATGAAAACCAATTAGATAATCATGACCATGCTTGGCTAAAGTATCATCACAAAAGTTTGCTTCCCTGAATATATGTCTAATTTAAATGTTCCAATTCGAGTTCACTATGTTAATAATAGCTTTCACTTGAGGAGAGGTGACAATCATCCAAGGGATCATGAGGGAAATTAATTAACTGCACATTTGGAATCTAACTCAAGAATCACTTGCTGAAGACCACAATGGGCTGCCCAGGAAATGCCAACAGAGGCATCCCAAAGCTTAGCAATAGTGACAAAGCAAGACCCAATGTTAAAGCTAAAAGTTAACAGGAAATTACCACGATGATCCCTAATAATCCCACCACAAGAAGCAGCAGCACTAGGGTTAGTAACAGAGCCATCCACATTAATTTTATGGCATCCCACTGGAAGGAGGATCCCAAGCAATGTGCACGACCTCATAATGGAGAATCGCACATCTGGCAGAAATAATTGAGCTCCTAAAATGCTGATAGTCTTTAGAGCGGACCACTAACTTTTCACTTAGCTCAACCAGAGAAGTTTGACGTTGTTCGACATTCCCTTCATCTTTAGCTTGCCAAATGAAACTACAAGTAGTGGCAAAGAGAATAGGCCACTCTTCCTTATTGAATCGCTGAGTTCTCACCAATGCGTTGTCCTTTAGCTAGTTCGTGAAGTCACCCTAAAAAAAGGAAACATGGAATGTTCTATGTACAATGCTCTTCCACGTCTCCTTAGCAATACTACAATCACAGAGGACATGGAGCATTGATTCCTCTGTTGACCCACACCGCGGGCATATAGGGTCATCTTTCATAACTTTTCTCCACCTAAAAATGTGTAGCACCTCTTGCAAGAACAGGTGGCATCTCGCGCGAGAAGCTTGCAACTTGGGGAGGTGTCTCGCACAAGACATATATACAACTCCTGCAAGACACATGCAGACTCAGCTCCGCGTTTTTACGTTGGTTTCAAGTTTTTAAGGGTTCGACCCACTCCTTTGGCCACTCCTTCGCCTATATATAGAGCCCTCTTCCCCCAATTCCAACTCGCTCAGAGTTCAGTCTCTTCTTCCCTATTAGAACGAGTTCTGTTCAATTCTTATCTCCCACTTAGGTGGCTACCCATTCCTTCTTTTAGGATGGCCTAGGGTAGTAAGCTCTGGCGCTGCCGCCATGTTGGTGGTGGCTTACGGTGGTCCTCAGGACACCGTGACAATGCTGGAACGCTGTAGTGATGCTAGAATCGCTATTTCGGGGCCTACCAGTTTAAAGATTTGTTTTATGGGTTTTTTATGGTGGTTTGGTTGGCTTTCCAAGTGCCAACACCACGCCGCAAGGAGCCCTAGTGCCAGTATTCCTCCGTTCCGCGACATTTCAAGTGAGTGGCGGTCCCGGTGCGTCGATGGTCCCACTTTGATGGTCCATCAATAGATTCAATTATGCCATAACATGCTAGTAGTTAATTAGTATCCTTATATATGCTCAGTAAATGTTATGCTTATGTGATATGCCATGTGATTATGTTGTATATATGTCATGCTATGCTATGTTAGAATAGAGACCTAAATCCCTAGGCATGATACCCTTAGAGATGCTAGGTTATACTTATACATAAGACTTTAAATAAAGACTCCGGTTAAGTCATAGACCCTAACAAGGGGCAGGTTCTAGCTAAGGCAAGACTTGGTACTTAAGATGTTCTTCTGTAATGTTCCTCTCTTACCTGGGAATCCTATCCTAGGTGTGGGACCTTAGTCCGCAAGTCGAACTAATAAATAAAGATTAGTTAAATAGGACACACTTGTCATAATCAATATCTTTAGGCCTTAACAACTTCGGTAATCAAAGACAATTCCCTAAAAGACTTCACGAACAATAGACCCTAAGGTAGATGACCTAGAACAGTACGAGGTCTTATGATCTCGTAAGCCAGACCTGATAATAGATAGGTATGAGCATCAAGCTCCTCAGTTACGACATGCATGCCTTATCAGACCCCCAAGTGTCAGGCTCCTCTTAGAATTAGGGTATGTGTACCCTCACAGGTATCCGAGTTGTGTGCGTACCAGAACCACCCAAAAACATTCCTGGTGAAGTAAGGTCGAGCTGCGGCCCCCTTGAACAGTGCCCCTCCTCCAAGGACGTGGGCATACGTACAACAGATCAACTTTACATTCCATGAACTTAGCAACTTTTAAAGAGTCACAACATTACCAAACCAAGTCTTAAAGTGGTCAGACCTAGACCCTCTAACAAGGCTCTTAAACCTAAAAGTCAGTCTATTTATGGGCCAGCTCAATATAAATCTAAAAATACATCATATTTACTCATGAGATTAGAACTCGAGGCATATTGCTTACGTAGTAATTGCGGACCACTAAGCTAAAGTGCTTGCTATGATAAAATATAGAGTAATAGCTCAAATTAGTCCCTCTAAAATGTTAAGACGACCTAATTAATCCTCTTATTTTTTTGGCCAAATTGGTCTCTGTCAAATTCAAAAGTAGGACATGTAAGTCTATTGGTTAGGATGTCTAATGGAAACTGCCTATGCAGACATAAACAAGGTGATATGTCACTGTTAAATTTGTCTTACTTTACCTAAAACACATACGTGTGTCACTCCGTTTCCCTACGTTCATCGATTTGTCCCTACTAACTCTTTAGTAGCACTTGAAAATTTTCATTCGCTGCAATTGTAAGAAAGAACCAAAAGCCATAACCCCATATAAGGTTAACTATGAAAGCTAGATGTGTTTAGTGGTGGCACGTCGCTCCATTAATGTTCACATTAGTGATCTTCGTTAGTTGTCTTAGTCGAGATACTAATACTTACTGAAAAATCTTTAAGAGACTAATTTGACTGATTTAAAATTTTAAAGGGATTAGTTTAGAGTATTAATATTTTTTTATGAAGTTTGGGTATTACTCTAAAATATATAAATTTATATTTTTAGAGTTTAATAGTTATCTATTAATAGTGTAAAGTTTAATATTTTTAAACTGTCATTCTATAAAATAATTTCATATGCATGACTTTTCAAGTATTGGGTGATAAGGTTAACTATTTTTGTTTATGTGATAAGATTTAATTGGATGATAGTGTAAAAAAAACTTTACAAAATCAGAGGATAATAATTAAGTTCATATTTTTATATCAATTATAGTGTATTTTTTCTCTAAGTAAAGGTCCAATTTGGTCATTGTCAAATTACTAATGGGCTAATTTGGTCTTTAACAAATAAAAATATTCAATTAGGTCCCTTTTAATTTTAAATATGAGTCAATTTGATCTCTAACAAATAAAAATGTCCAATTTGGTCCCTATCAATTTCAACCCAGATCAAACTAGTTCGTGTCAATTTTAAACTTGTGTCAAGTTAGTCACACTTCATAAATGTGATTAAAGACATTTTTAAAAGTAAAGCTAAACATATCAATGACAATACGATCACTACCCCTCCTCCCCTATCTTACTCCCTCTATTTCTCTTTCCCCCAACCTTTTTGGGACTTCCTTGTCTAATCTCTCTCTCTCTCTCTTGGGAGGCTAAGGAAGCAATGTCTGAGGCAAGTGCATGCGAAGTAGTGACTTGATGGTGTTGTGGAAACAACAATAGTGATTGCAAGAAGACCAAAACGGAGCAACCATAGCGATTCAGTCAGGTGGGTGTTGAAAAGGACGTGTGGACGGGGTTGAGAAAGAAGAAAATAGAAGAACTAAAATAGGGGAAGAGGGAATGTGATGACAATATCTTTGATGTGTTTAACTACACTTTTAAAAATATATTTAATCATATTAATAAAGCGTGGCTAAAAATGGAAAGACTAACTTAGCTCAAGTCTACAATTGACAACGACTAACTTGGTGTGGAATTAAAATTAACTGAGACTAAATTGAACATTTTTTATTTGTTAAACACCAAATTGATTAAGTTTAACATTGATTAGGACCAAAATAGAGAATGAAACATCAATTTAGTCCCTGGAGTATGCAAAATCAATCAATTTGGTCCTCATAGTTTCAAATAGATCAAGTTTATCCTTATAGTTAGCATACGTCAACTAAGTTAGTCACTGCAGTCAAGTCTCTGTGTCACCTTATTGACAACCGCTTACGTCCATGTGGTTGAGTACATGGCATGCACTCCCCATACATCAAATTAGTCCTTACACTTTTCCAAATTAATCAATTTCGTCCCTACCCCTATTTAACCCAAATTTCCCAATTTTAAACCCTAATCCCTAAATTTCAAGTATATTTTTGTTGATGTAACTAGTGCTTATTATTTAATTACTTCATGCGGTTCAAAATTCCTAAGAAAACAAGAAGGTGATGTAACTAGTGCTTATTATTTAATTACTTCTACAAATTTGGACATGTCACATTTTATTTATGTAATTAAATCAAGTTGATTTGATGCATAACAAGCTAATGCTAGTGGAGAACAAGCTTCTGCTGCTACTGTTACTAAAGAAACTTCTGTTGTTGCTATTGTTACTAGAGAACCTATTGCTGCTATTATCACTAGAGTCGGCGTGTTGCTCCTGCTATTAGAGGACCTTCTGATGCTGTTAGAGGACCTCAAGAACCATCACCTATTGATTTTGTGAGATCATTTGTTGCTCTATACTTCAATATGAGTCAGGTAATCAAAACAAATTAACATGTATTTATTTTACACCTTTTATTTGATGATTATTGCACCTAATCAAACAATCAAATATATATCATAAGCTCATTATAAAAGTAATTAAATAATAAGCACTAGTTACATCAACAAAAATATACTTAGAATTTTGAAGGTAAGTGAGGGACCAAAACGACATCATTTTGGTTATTGGTTCTTTTTTTTTATTAAGTGGGTATGTATAACTAGAATAAAATTAAGTAATATGAAATTTAATTATTTATTTTAGAGTTAATTAGGTGAGTTAGGAGTATTAATTTTAGGGATTAGAGTTTAAAATTAGAAATTTAGGTTAAATAGGAGCTGAGACAAAATTGATTGATTCGGGAAAATGTGAGGATTAATTTAATGTATAGGGAGTGACTACCATGTAATCAACTGAGTAAACGACCGTCAATGAGGTGTGACGAAAATTTCACAACAGGGACGAGGTGGGACGAAAACTTCATAACAGGGGCTAACTTGATTGACGTGTGTTCATTATGAAGACAAATTTGATTGATTTGAAACTACGGAGACCAAATTGATTCAACTTGTATACTTTAAAGACCAAGTTGATGTTTTATTCCCAAAATAAATGTTTTTTTTAAGAGCAAATTGGTCCACAAGTGATTTCACAAACCAAATTAGACCCTTACTGCTTTTTTTTTTTTTTTTAAACAAATAATAAAACCCTAGGCGGCAAGTCGACAACCCCTACACTCAAGGTCTCACCACTTTCTTAGCGGCAGCCTCACTCTCAGTGAATATCAACTCCGCCACCGTCCACGCTGCCGCCGTCCACCCTTCCACGCCGCTGCCCTACACGTCGTGGACTTCCACGTCGACGTCGTGGCCGTATTCTCCGTCCACCGACCCCCGACCCCCGACGTACACGGCGGCGGCAAGTCGAAGGTTCATCTCACCGATCCGCCATGGCATTCACCACCAGATATGATCTCGGTTACAGTAATTTTCTTTCAATGGTTTTTTCAGGAAATAATTACAGCATTTATCGGCAATAAAAGAGCACACAGCAACCCTAGTAGTACCAGTATCCATGGACTCCCAAACACACAATGAGGAAGGAGCAGAAGATCTGTTCAAACGCTTGCAGGATTTCCCAGATGATGCCTCGCTACATTTTGATATTGGCTTATTCTTGTGGGAAAAAGGAGGAGAAGCAAAGGAAGCCAAGGAAAAATCGGCTGAACATTTTATTGTATCGGCAAAATTGAACCCTAAGAATGGAGAAGCTTTCAAATATCTGGGCCATTATTATGGCCGCGTTTCCCTTGATACTCAAAGAGCCCTCAAGTGTTACCAACGAGCCGTTGCTCTCAATCCTGACGATTTCAATTCTGGGGAGGCTCTGTGCGATTTACTTGACCAAGGAGGAAAGGATAGTTTGGAGGTAGCGGTATGCCGTGAGGCTTCTGAAAAATCACCTAGGGCTTTCTGGGCTTTCCGCAGATTGGGTTTCCTGCAGGTTCATCAAAAGAAATGGTCTGAAGCTGTTCAAAGTCTTCAACATGCCATACGAGGCTATCCTACTTGTGCTGATCTGTGGGAAGCTTTGGGCCTTGCTTATCAGCGATTGGGCAGGTTTACTGCAGCTGTTAAGTCTTATGGCCGCGCCATCGAGTTGGACAACACGATGGTCTTTTCTTTGGTTGAAAGTGGAAATATCTCTTTGACACTTGGTTCATTTAAGAAGGGAGTTGAACAATTCCAACAAGCTCTGGAGATTTTACCACATTGTGTGCCTGCGCGATATGGACTTGCTTTGGGGCTGCTTGGCTTGGCGAAAGATTGCGTTAATTTGGGAGCATATCGGTGGGGGGCTTCATTGTTAGAGGAAGCATCTGAAGTTGCAAGGGTTAGTGCTTATTTTGTTAGGAATGTTTCTTGTATTTGGAAACTACATGCTGATATTCAGCTTGCGTATGCAAGATGTTATCCTTGGATTGAGGAGGTCCAGAAATTGGAATCTAATAAAGAAGCTTTCAGTGCTTCCGTCATTTCTTGGAGGAGGACCTGCCTTTTGGCTGCAAGAATTGCTAGGTTTTCATATCAACGAGCCTTGCACTTGTCTCCATGGCAAGCAAACATCTATGCCGATATTGCAGTAACTTCAGATCTTATTACCTCACTGGACAAGGATTATTACAAACAAGATATAAATGCATGGCAGCTGCCTGAGAAAATGTCTTTGGGAGCTTTGCTACTTGAGGGTGACAATTGCGAGTTCTGGGTGACATTGGGATGTTTGTCCGATCATAATGCAGTAAACCAACATGCTCTAATCAGAGGATTGCAAATGAATGTATCTCTAGCTGTTGCTTGGGGATATCTTGGGAAGCTGTATTGTAAAGTGGGTGAAAATCAATTAGCAAGGAAGGTGTTCGATCGTGCTAGAAGTATTGATCCTGGCCTTGCTTTGCCATGGGCAAGTATGTCAGCTGAGTGTTGTGTGAGGGAGCCTGCACCCGACGAGGCATTCGAGTGCTGTTCACAAGCTGTGCAAATAATGCCTTTAGTTGAATTCCAAATTGGGCTCACTAAGCTTGCTATGCTGAGTGGCCATCTTTCATCTCCGCAGGTTTTCGGAGCCATTCAGCAGGCTGTGCAGCGTTCTCCTCACTATCCTGAATCCCATAATTTACATGGTCTGGTTTGTGAGGCTCGAAAAGATTACAACTCTGCTGCTACTTCCTATAGGATAGCCCGTCATGCAATAAACATTGGCTCATGGAGTATTCAAAACTCACAAATCAAAGACATATCAATTAATTTGGCAAGAGCACTTTGTAAGGCAGGGAATGCTGTTGGTGCTTTAGAGGAATGTGAAGATTTGAAGAAAGAAGGAGCGCTTGAGTTAGAAGGTTTACAAGTATATGCTTTCTCATTGTGGCAACTTGGTGAAAATGATTCGGCACTCTCAATTGCCAGAAGTCTTGCCGCAAGTCTTTCTTCTATGGAAAAGACAGCTGTTGAAACGTCTGTTAGTTTCATCTTTAGATTATTATACTACATTTGTGGACTGGATGCAGTCATCAGTAACATTGTGAAAATGCCGACGGAGCTACTTCAAAGTTCAAAAGTTAGGTTTGTTATGTCGGCTATCAATGCTCTTGATGCACAGAATCGTCTTGGATTGGTTGTCTCAAGTTGCCGATATTTCCTCAAATATCATGATGAACTTGGCAGGATGCAATTTTTAATAGCGCTTGGTAAACTGGTGAAAAATGGGTCTGATTACTGCCTTGAAGTTCAGAGTGTGGTTCACTACCTCAGAAAAGCTCTGCACATGTTCCCTAACTGTAATTTGATAAGGAACCTTCTTGGCTATCTCTTGCTATCTAGTAAAGAGTTTAATGATTGCCATGTGGCGACAAGGTGTTGTAAACTGGACCGTTATGATCTTTCTGATCAAGAAGGTTTAAAATCAGCTCCTCATATTCGCGGTGCTGCAGCAGTTGCTTGCTATGCCACTGGCAACAGCAATCCAAAGTTTACTTTTCCGACTTGTACAAAGCAGTGTTCTAGTCATCCTGGGGCCATCAGATATCTGCAGAGATACTTTCATCAGAAACCATGGAATCATGATGCTCGGTACTTGCTTATTCTTACCTGTCTTCAGAGGGCACGCGAAGAGAGATATCCTCATCAACTGTGTGTTATGCTAAATCGTCTAATTAGTGTTGCTATGTCAGATGAACTTTATAGCAAGAAAGAAATGTTTTATCAATATAGATACTTCCAACTTCTACTTTGTGCTTCTGAGATCAGTTTACAATGTGGGAATTACATTACCTCTCTCGCCCATGCCAAAATGGCCTCTGAACTTGTGCTTCCTGATAGTTATTTATTCTTTGCACACCTACTATTGTGCCGGGGGCATGCCATTAAAGGTGATCATTTGAATTTTAAGAAAGAGTATATAACATGCTTGGAGCTGAGGACAGATTTCCATATTGGTTGGATCTGTCTCAAACTTATGGAATGTCAATATGAACTGCAAATTGATTCTAATGTCATTGATATGAACTTTCAAGAATGTGTTAAAAAGGGCAGAAATTCTGGGAATATGTGGATGGCTGTATATAACCTGGTTAGAGGTATGATTTCCTTCCAGAAAGAGGATTTAGTCTCAGCCGAAGACTTCATTGGACAGGCTTGTTCAATGGCAGGGTTTGAGAGCTGCCTTTTTCTTTGTCATGGTGCTATCTGTATGGAGCTTGGGAGGCAGTGTGATGGTTCTCAGTTCCTATCACGAGCTGTTAATAGTCTTACCAAATTTGATGAGCTTTTGCTGATTCCCTTACCTCTTGCCTCAGTATTGGTTGCTCAAGTAGTAGGAAGCCTCGGTTCTAAGGAAAAATGGGAGAAAAACCTTCGCCTCGAATGGTATAACTGGCCATCAGAAATGAGGCCTGCAGAGCTCTACTTTCAAATGCATTTGCTTGCAAGACAGGTGGAATTTGGACGCAACGCGTCATCTAGCATGGAGTCCTCTCACAGCCCTTGGAGATGGGTAATTCGGGCAATTCACATGAACCCTTCTTGCAATAGATATTGGAGGGTTTTACTGAAGCTTTTGGAAGAGACTTAAAAGTGAATGAACTTGTTTTTGGATTGGTTGTCAAGGTATCAGCTATAGTAATTTCCAGTAAAAGTCCATTTCATTCTTTTTTCAATATATAAATGTAACATTCACTAGCAATTACTGTATCGGAAAAGGCCTACAATTTTTATTTACATCAGCAAACGCTGCTAAAAGTCTCATTGCAGATACAACCCTTGTTATGGCTATTAGCCTGCGTTTGATTGCTGAGACTGAACTAAAATATAGAGACATGAGAACAGAAACATAAAATACAGGATTGAAAGTTAGTCTTATATTCTATTTGGTAATGATATATAAGACACAATTTATTGTATCTGTATTATGTTTGGTTTTGTGATCGTAGGACATAAAAACATGACAAATGACTTAAAATGCCTTTTGGGTTTTCTTCCCATTCATTCATAATTTCATCAAAACTTTGTCTCTATCCTTGTCCTTGTATCCCAGTAAAACGAAGGTACAGAAAATACACTAATTTTTTGTCCTGAGACACAAGTTTTTGTACTTGTCTTCATAACCAAACAAGATTTTGTGTCGTTGTATTCCTGTATGTGTCCTGTATCAACAACCAAACAACCAAATGCAACCTTAAGGACCAAAATAATGGCTACTAAAATGGCTTTATGGTGTTGTAATATTAGTCTATATGCAAGAACTTCTCTATTTTACCTAATCTATTTGTTATGCTTTTAAGTTTCATTTTCGATTAATCAATACTATTCATTCATAATGCATTGCTCAAATAATGGCAAATAAGTTTGAATTTAGTGTGGGAAGGATCTGGGAAGCTATGGGGAAGAATAATTCCAGAATCCTTAGTGAGGCTTAAAATTAACTCCTCGTAGTCAGGTGGTAATATCTGTTAATGATGTGAGTAATTTGTCTTGGAAACCATAAATCTCCTCTTGATACATGGCTGCTAATCGTGCTGATTCTTGAAAACACGAAAATGATGTTCCCTTTGTTTAGATATATCATGGTGGTGTGAATAATGTGTGCTGAATTTATTGGTAATGACTTGCTCTATATGCAGGGGTTATCAAATTGGTGAGCTAATGATGAATATCCAAATGGTGTTTTTCCCAGTTCTGTGTGCATAAGTGTATAGCTAATTCTTTTCGGGACATTGATGGCAATGCGAATGCGGAAGGGGTCGGTGATAAAGTCAAGTCACACTTACATCTCATTGGTGATTAACTTTATAAGATGCCATGCTTGACTAAAGACAGGAGTGCTGTTTGTATTCTGCGTTACTGAAAGAGTATTGCTCTTTGCTATGTGGAACGCCCATAAGGGCATATTGTTCTTTCTCTCTCAGATATGTCAGAGAGATTTGAAAGCCCTATTTCGCTTAGTTTTTCTTTATTTGTTCTTGCTTTTGTGTAGAGGACTCCTTGTCATCTTGCCTAATGTATCTTCTTCTCCTTGTATCAACATACTTTTTTTATTAATCTAAAAAAAACAATTATCCAAGTGTTAACTTTGTTGAAGAATTCAGATCTGCAGGAACGGCAAT
Source organism: Nissolia schottii (assembly GCA_003254905.1). Lineage (NCBI taxonomy): Eukaryota > Viridiplantae > Streptophyta > Magnoliopsida > Fabales > Fabaceae > Nissolia > Nissolia schottii. Next base: position 316,325 of record QANU01025917.1, on the reverse strand, counting down.
TTGTGTGTATGTTGTAATGATCATTGACTGATATGGTTAGGTTGTGGAATGTATAGGGGTGTAGTGTTGGATGTGCTGATTGTGAGATCATTTTGGTGGGGGACAGAAACCTAATCTTTGTTGATTTGAAATGTATTTTGGGTAGCATTGGTGTTGTAATATTAAAATTTAAATAATCATATGAAAAAGGACTTACATATCATAGATGCCGTTTGTGTTTTATGGATGCCTTTAACTAATCATATTTTTTTTTCTAATCGTATGGAGTGCACTACTTGGAGTGTGATTATAGATTTTGACAAAGGTCTGTTATAGTGAGCTTAGTCTGCTATTTTGTTTGCATAAATAAAAGCATATATATGGCTAAGTTTCAAATTCCCTAATTATACATATCAAATAAGTTGAGAGCCTAAGAAATACAATTGAATAAAATAAGCATTGAAATAAAGTATTATTTTTTATAGAACAAACCACACACATGATACATACCAAAAAAATGGAGAGAAAAAAAACAAAAACAAAAAAGGACCACACACAAGATGAAGACAACACCATAAAGACTTATAGTTGTGCCTTCACATTAACACAATGACACTAAACCAAATCATAAAGCAATTGAATTGGGAATTGATATACCTGAGATCCTGTTGTAACAAAGCACAGTTATTTTTTTCAAGGTAAAATTACTAGACAACCCGGAATGTTTACCAGAAAACAAGTGCCATAACGATGTTGCATGAGTGGTAACGTTTAGATGAAAAGAGTGGGTTTGACCATCCTATCTCATCTAACCATTACCATAATTTCTGTCAAACATTCTGGTTTCATCATTGCTATTTTTTCAAGGAAGTAATGGGTTTGGCCAGAAGCCATTTTGGAGATTGGCATCCCCAAATGGCATGGCCTCATCCCCATTGCCGTTGATCAAATCCATGAACCACTGCCTTGGCATTGGCATGTTGTCAGGTGCAGCAACATTGTTCATCTCCAACCCAATATTGCCATGATCCATCGTTGTCATTTGCTCATTCTTGGCTACAGTGAGAGGTGGTGGCGGTGGTGCTGATGTGCTTATTGGAGTGGTATGAGGCTTCTTGTTCAGTGTTTCCAACCTCCTATCAATGTCCTTCAAGTTCTGGTCAATCAACCAAGCAAGGTCATTGAGATCAACCATGGTCATGTTGTTGTGGAGAATCTTCCCAGCGCCGAGGTACTGGAACATAAGCTGAGTAATCTCCTTTTCCCTGTTGTCCTTCCTCTGCTTCTTCACCTGCTCCTTGGCCTTGAGGATCCTCTGCTTCAGGAACGTCTCTTGGTTCACCATCTTCTTGCTTTGCTCCAGTTCAGGCATGTTCCTGAACTTGGCAAGCACCTTTTGGACGCCCCATGAGGATGGCCAAACATCGGGTTGCTGGTCATAGGGGCTATAAATTATGGCACAAGCCTCAATGCCGCAAAGGGTGCTGAGCTCATCAACCTTCTTGAGAAGACCCTTCTTTCTCTTCTTGTAGGTTGCCTTCCTGGCAGAGTCATTGACTATGAATGCAAGCTTCACCTTTTTTCTGGTCATGGTGCGGTGTGGTGTTTCTTGTCGCATACAATGTCTTCTTATATAGTCTTGTTTGAGCATACCATTGCGTTGTGTTGTAACACCAAGAGGCCTGAGGCTGTCACTTTAAAAGCATTTCCTTCCATGAGGATTTATGGAATCAAGCACTTTTACGACATTCAAGTCCCAAATTTTGCAATACGAGTAAGTAAATTCAATGGATTGTGTTTGTGTGGTGGGAATTGGTGTGGGTTAAAATCTTATTCTCAACAGAATCATGCATTGATAAATTCTATTAGCATTTTGACAGCTCGTATTAGTACACAAGATTCCTAGTAAATTAGTATCCTATGTTTATGGTAGAGCACTAAAAATATTGATCATCGGATCATTTGACATAAAGTTTTGCTGATACTTTTCTTATTATAATACAATAATTTCTAGACAGTTTAGATTTTACAATATAAAGGACCACAAAAATAAATAAAAATAAGGATGAAAAATAAGGATGAAAAATATTTTGTCTACTTTACATTTAGGCACAAAAATAATATAAGCGAGACCTAAACGTGATTATGTTGAGAAAAAAAAAAGGTTGATATACTTATGTAAAAGTCACATTTTTCTTAGATAATTAGCAATTTTATACTTTAATTAATATATTTTATATATTATAATATTATTTTTGTATTATTATTATTTATTTCAAAACATGTATTATAAAATATCACTTAATTAAAATTTTTATTTATAAATTTTTTTGATTTTATTATATATAATGTACAAAATTTTTAAGTAGTTTTATATTCGGGTTGATCTGGTTTTACCCGTTTTTTTGTTTGGTCATTGAGGTACAATGGATGTGCTCAATCCATATAAACTCATTTCTGAGTCTTCTCAATATAAATTGATTGCTAGACAAATATTTTATTCGTCAAATGTCATATGTGCAAACTAAGATAAAATTGTGTCTTGTCAATATATATTTTTTTAAAATATTTTACATATTTTGGAATCTCTTCCGGAGATCCAATGATGCTTAAATCACCAACTTATATTCTGATTATAACGATTTAAATCCAAACCTTTTTTTTATGAAAATACATGGATAAATGGGATCAATTTATACTCATATCTCAATAAGATTGACTTAGGCGATTGTACCACATACACCATATTACTATAATTCATATAACGGTTGTTGAAGCCTTAATGAACAAATTTTCTCCAGAATTTCTATATGTTTAAGCTATTTTAAATGGAAAAAGGAAAAGAAAAAATAAAAGAAAAAGAAAAATAAAATAAAAATCAAAAGATAAGGATGCTTTGTCATCCTTTGATTTTTGACCCAAATTCTTGGACCAAATGAGGAGAAAGAAAATGTGAGAGAAAGAGCATATTGCCTTGGGCCATGGGCCCACTTTCCACTCTTATTTGATCGTGTTTTGTCGTATGTTGTCCAGGTGCTTCGCGTACGGCTGCCCGAAAAATATTATGATCTTGCTGCCGTGATCTCTTAATGGTTCTAGTGAGGAATTTTAGGTTCATCCAAGGTATTTGTAAATTATTTTCATAAGAATGTTCTTTACAGATACCTTTGATGTACGATTAAGTTCCGATGGCGAAAGGCGATAAATCCGGTGTCTGCGGATTTTCGTGAAATTGCGGACTATTGCCTTATTTGGTGATTTTAGGGAACAAAATTGGGATTTGCAACCCTAATCTGATCATATTACTTATATATCCATTTATTTTACGAAACCTTTGTAAAGGAAAAAATCGAGATGTTACACGAGCCACAACATTATTTTTAAATTTTTTTTGGTCCTAGCTATCAATATCTAAAGATTATTGCACCTTAACTAATTTAGTTTGAAAGGTTTCCATGAATTAGAGTTCATGTGCATCCCTCTGTGTTTCCTCTTGTGCTCACTGAAGTTCTTCTTTGCGCTACAAAACATTGCCCTTATGCCCACTGTGGTGTCCTGTGTGTTGTTGTCGTGCGTTCCCTTATGCCGCTTCTCCTGCTTGATGTTGTCATCAGTTTCATGGTCGATAGGCTCCCTTCATTAGATGGTTGTGTGTGGTGCTTGATTCGCACTGTTCCCTATTTTGCTTTCTTTTTGCTTTTGTTGATTGTTGCCTTTGAGTGTTGATTGAAAGTGAAACCATGTAGGAAAGAGCATATGAAAGTGATGAAGATGATGGCACCGGGTAATGGTTGGAGATCTCGATTCTATCAACTACAATCCTTAGGGAGTGGTGAGTTAATTTACACAACAGAATGTTGAGGGTTGCTTTGAATGATTTATTCTTCATGCTCTTACCTACTCCCAACATGTGGGTGTTCAATCAAACAAGCAAATGAAAATGAAAATTACGACAGAAAAATAATTCTTCTCATGAATCTTAGAGCTTTGACATTGGCTCTAATTGTCATATTCAAGATATTCATGATTATAATATTCTTTTCTTTTTTTCGTAACTGTGGCCTTTTTAGTTTTCTTAATTAATTTCATTTTTTCTTTATGAATTTAGTCTATGTGTCTATGTTATCACGCATCAAGAGGACTCGGTTATCATTAGTGCTTTAGGACGACTGTAGATAACTAGAAAGCAGTCACCTAATGTTTTAAAGATCATAATTGAATCTTAGGGAAAAAGTGATATCTTAAGAAGGTTACGGCCATAGAAGGTTTGTTGTACATTGAAGAAAGTACATAGCTATATGATCAGGGTTATCCCCTCTTTTGGCACGTCCACATGACAAGCCCCTCACCAGTCCGACAAGATGGATTGGTTAATGATATGAACGTAGGCTTAGACCTGATTTTATGATGAAAAGAATGGATGATTCAAGGATGTGACGTCACAAAGTCCCAAAAATATTAAGAAAGTACACTTTTGGTAACGTTGAATAGGGCATGCCGGCATAGCCAGTGTACAGTACACTTCTTGAAACACCCTAGCTAACT